>APFE030168829.1:54881-71237 GCA_000404065.3 Pinus taeda
ACTCCTTAAAGGAAAAGGTCCATCTGAGCACTTGTCACTTCAGGCTCATTAAAAATCGAAGGCGACTAGAGTCATCTTTTGCTTTTTCTCGACTCTTAAAAATTGAAAAAACAAGTTGTGTCATAGCGTCTAAAATTTATTTTAATCAGAATAACATCACAAGTTCCTTCGTTGGTCTTTAGGTTGAGAAAAATGGAGTCTACCAACCAAGGATTTCCCCTTGGAGGAAATCCTAGTCCTTTCTCCTCTTGGGGAGATGTTGGTGCACCCCATATGGCCACATTGTCACTTCCATGGTTGACGATTGGTTTTCCCGTATGGCTCCTCTCTACCTTTGCCATTCAAAATATTGTAATTTCTGAATAGTCAAGTCAACAAGTAGATGATACTAGAGCTACCCCCCAGCCTTCTAATTCGTCTGTTTCTCCCTCTCCTCCTTCCTCTTCACTTGATGAAGCTGGTAAAGCTAAAGATCAAGTAACTGAGAAGAAGAAGAAGTGGAAAGAGAAAAAATAAAAGAAGAAGAGAGAACCAAAAGCAAAAGGGGGCAATCATGCGTCGTCTAGTGAAAATCTTCACACTGCACTGTCTAAACCTAAATCTCCATGTGTCATTTGCAAAGGAGACCACTATCATCGAGATTGTCCTTGCATCCCTCGGATCTTAAGGGACTGGTCTCCTTGTTTGCACAATCTGGTGTCGTCAACCTCTGATGATCATGTTGAAAGCACATAATCAACTAGTGAAAGCGAAGTATCTGGACAGAAAAGGAATCGCAGATTTCCTTGTAAATTGTGTGAAGGCGATCACGTCGTCCACCATTGTCGCTTCCTAGATGAAGCTAAAAGAGTTTTTGATGACTGTCTTGCTTCACCGCTACGGCTCCCTCCTAGATATAAGAAACTCTTGCTGAGTCCACCACTGGTTGAAAATCCAGCTGGCACGCCATTCTGGTCAGCCGAAACGTCTATCATTGAAAATGAATCCTATGAATTCATACTAGATGAAAGTCAAAAGGTTGAGGCGGCAGTTGACCTAGTCTTGCCTTCAGAATGTTCATCTTCGAATGATACCATCACTGAAGAGAAAGAGAATGACACCATTCAAATTCTTTTCGTAAACACAGACTCCGATGAACTTGGGGGCAGTCCACCCGTTCCTTTACCACAGGAAGGAAGTTCATCAGAGTCATATGCGGCCGTCTAGTCGGTCCCACCTCCAAGCAACTTAATCGTTTCCTTCAGTTGGAATCTACTAGGCAGACCCCTATGTACCAGCTAGTGTATCATTCAGAATCATTGTACAAGCTTATAGAATGTTCATGGCTAGTACCATCATAGATGAAGGGGCTTCTGTGAGTATCATTTCCTCAACTGCTTGGAAAGCGCTTGGTTCACCATTGCTTTTGCCTGAAATGAGAAATCTAACAGGCTTTGACAAAGGAACCAGTCGACCGTTAGGGATCCTTCCCAATGTGCCCATTACTTTGAGAAGGAAAACTATTCACATGAACGTGATGGTAGTCCAAGGACCCCTAGATTATAGTCTACTCCTTGGGTGTGACTATATTTATTGCATGGGAGCCATCGTCTCCTCACTCTTTAGAGTAATGTGTTTTCCACATGAAGTCAGAGTGGTCAAGGTCGTAGACCAACAGTCATACCCCTGTTCACACATAGCAAATAGTCAAATGCCATCACTAAATGGTCTTTTCATGCAAGGAATGGCTCATCGATCTCCAATCCGTCCACCTGATGAGCGTGAGTGATTCGGGAGGATATGACTAAAACCCAGGGGGCATGCACCCTGGTCTGTTTCGACAAGAAAAACTTGGGTATAGAGTAGGTTTCCGTGGAGGATATTTGACTAGTCTAACACACCCGTCCATTTAGGAAAATGGGATTAGACTAGAATAATATTCCCTCCTCAAAATTATGTGAGTGGAGGCAATTGCGCCACTTACCTTTGTCTATTTCGGTAGACATCACCAAAGAAGCATTTTGTCTGCGACGTGGATGGAGAGATTTCATATGGTAACATAGGAATTTTTCTTTATACCTGGGGGCATGCAAACCTTTTTGCATGTAAGCGAAGAGCGACCATTTATTTTTTAAATTTGTAGGTCCTCTAACCCTTTAAACTCATAAGGTTGGTCATTTCCTAGCTTGCATAAAGAAAGGATCCAGGGCAAATCTTTAAAAGGTGAAAGCCCAATAAAAAATGGCATCTTAGATGAGATATACTTATTATATGACTGGCAAGAGAATTTTTAACGCGGAATTCAAGATCGTTAACAATAAATATAAGGAATGAGCGAATGTTTCCCCCAAAGTTTAAGCTCATTAAAAAATGAACCAATTTTCCGATAAATAACCATTGTGAATGCATTATCATTAGCTTTTGAGCCTTGGTCATGTTCTCATCATCACCTCCACTCTGTTTTTAGCCAATCATTTACCTCCATTTGATTGTTTACCCTTTTGAGGAACATTTGTGAAGAGTGATTCTATTAGCCATCCTTGTGACACTGCCGTGATTGGAAAATTCCAAACCTTACCTGGAATCAGCTGCTACCCGAAATCATCGCTCGTTCCTCGAAAAACGAGTCTCCTTTAAGATCTTTTCAACTGACTCGTAAAATATGAAAAGATTGCCGAACAATTAGCCTCTCTGACTCGTTAAAGTCATCGGAAGTGCTATCCCTCCTCTAGATTTTAATCTTTTTGGACTTGAGGGATTATTACACAAAAAGATTGAGCCCTTGTCTTGTTCATCTCGTCAAAATTACCGAACATTCATCCCTTTCGTATAATTTTATGCTTTTTTGGACTTAAGGGATTATATGACAAAAAATAATCTTTGGAGTTTCCTTTCCATCCCTTTCATACTCTCTAAAATTGAAAAATACTGAGTTATCTTTGTCGTTAAACTCGTTAAAACCGAATAGCGACAAACTCGTCCAAATGGACGAGAACGAGTTTCACTGTCGCTAGGCTCGTTAAAATATAGTGACAGGTTCTCCCGAAGGGTGAATTATAGAACAAGCATACGTTATCCTCCTCAAGCTTGACAAAAATAAAGAGGTACTGCTCAGCAATGACTGGGGAAAATCATGGAAAAACTTGAGAAAAATTTATTGGTAGCAAGTCGCTCTTGAACATGACACTTTCTCTCTGCATCCGAGTCGGGTTGGGTTGTTCCGTTCATTGGTCATATCACCATTGGTCCGTAACACCATCCATATTTGGGGTTAACGCTACCAATCCATCATCAGTGTCGCTGATATGTTCAAGAGAAGTCACTCAGAGAATTCACCTGTGTATCACCTACTGCAATACATTCACGCTCCATTATTTCATGACCACCACCCTGAACCCTGTATCATCAGATTGTTTTCACATCCTAAATCATTTTCTTCGTTCTATGTCGTAGATGTGGGATTCATTAAGACCCTCCTACGATGGGTCACTTCTTATCGACATCATCTCATTATCCAAGAAGTCGACCTAGGAACAACCCTTTCAGTACTTTGAAGCTTTCATGCCTCAATGGCAAGTTTCTCACCTTCGGCGATAGGTTTACATTAATTGCCTTCGACCAAGAGATTTTCCATGGTGTTCGACGCCAAGTCCTTTTTCATAACGTGCGAATTGTACTGTAGTACCTTGAGGGTCATTTTCATTATTGGTGATTCCTCTTGTGCCTGTTAACACTTACATCATTGGCTGGTAATCAGACGATGTCTTTCCATGTTCGACTCCAAAACATTTTTTCACATGGATTGACTTGTACTCTGGGTGAAGATTGAACGAGTTTTGAAGACCCATGATCTAGTTTGATCCATCTGGGCTGCGATATACTTAGGAATATAAAGACATCAAATGTACATCGCTTCCAAATAGATGATCATCCAAATCAAAGGATGATGAGTCTGAATCATCAGTCTACTACACAGACGATTGTCTGTCCTATGTACATGAAAATGAATTTATAAAGTTGAGCATGGGAATGCCCGCCTCAGCTAGATCATGAAAAATATTATGAAGATAATGTATTGTATTATATCTTATTATAGGTTGCCTCCCAGCTCGAAAAAACTTTGGATCCTCGTGATAAAGCATTTTACCCGACATCAAAAGATTAACAACCTCATGCTTTAGGGGGCAACTGTTATAGACATTTTTGGGCACTGCAACCCCAATCATAAATGTCCATAAACTAAGGGCTCCCAAATCCCTAAAAGTGTTACTTCACTACCTAAAGGAACAAGGTCAGCTGATTACATCATCTCCCAGAAGTTCTCCACTAAAAACTGCTCAGAAATGGTCAAAACTGGACCATACTGAATACCCAGTGCAAAGGGTGCAATGCATGTCACCTTCCCATGTAAAGGGTGTGATGCATACTGGATGGTCCCTCTGTAGGGTGCGATGGGTGAGAATTTACAAACGGCATAGACAGTTTGCGAGGTGGAAGATCATAGAATCTTCCAGAAGCTTCCCCTCTAACACTTGCCTCTCTGTTTTCGACCAGGGATGAGTAAGAGATCATCAGTCTCCAAGTGGAATCAAGAACTATCAGAGATAGGACACTAATCAAGACCCTAGAAGATGACTCACCCCCCTATAATCATCTATATATGGATCCCTCATCACAGAGATCCGGAGGCTGGAATCTTGTATCTTGTAGAGAAGTGTTGTTGGTTTTCTGGTGAAACTTCATAGAGTTGGGTGATCTAAGCTTTACATGAGGTGAAGAAGGGCTTTCTTGCTGGAGGATGATGCTGGGTCAAAACAATTGGTTCTAATCCTCTTGCTATTCTTGATATTAATAAAGCTATTCAAGTTTTCCTCCACATTCTTGTATATTTGATTGTATATGCGTTTGTGTGGTTAATACATATATGGTCCTGTATTATTTATGAATATAGATCTCTGTTCTTCGATAGTATTATGTTGCTTTGATTCCATAGGTGCTCTTTGAAACTGGGCAGACGAAGAAGAAGCGGCAAAGATCTATCACGAAGGAGAGGAATCAAGAAAGGAACCAAGCGCAAGACTAAGGTTGGTGTCCTTTGTTCCACTCTTATATGTTTTTCACAAAGGAAAGTGAAAGTAGTCTTTACTTGTTTGTTTCTAAAATAGCTACCAGTCTTAATGGGAATAGCAGCTCCGAGTGGACACTATTCCCAGTAACATGCCCCCAGAAAATTGACACCTTGTGTGCTTGCATGGTGCCACATGACCATGGTGTTCGGGACTGGGGGCTTAGTGGTTCCCTTAACTACCCTACAAATTCACCCACCAAGAGGGAATAATGCCAGGGTTTGTGTGTTGGTTCTGTGTTTGGGGTGCCCGAGCTAATTTGAGGCCAAATTGTAGGATGGTTAGCTGCAGAACTTGGGAAAAGGAAGAAACAAGCATAACTTTCTCATTTTTTTGACCAAATGAGGTGTAGAAAGAACCAAAGCAAGGTTTTTGACTGTTATGGAGCTATTGGAGCTATTTTTTCAACATTTTTAGCACTGTAACTTGGTGTAAACACATTTTGTTTAGCATAATGCAAGAGGCCCAACATTGGAAGTTGGAACAGAAGATGTAGCCCAAGAGAGGGGTCAGATCCTTTATCATTTGTTGTCTTATGTGTTTCAGATGTACTTAACTGTCTCTGTTTGGATGTAAAATTTGGTTTAAATTTACTTTTTTATGTATTTAGTAAGTTGATCCTCTACCTTAAACACATAAAAATTTAACTTGAAAATTGTTTAAAAATCTTCAAGTTTCACATAAAAATCAGTATGTCAGAAAAGATATTGGAGAATTCTCCAAGACAACTAGTGACCAACCAAGGAAAGATGATAGGAGTGCCTCATCACATTCTAGTGGTAGTGAGGGTTTCATAGGATCTTATCAGAGGTGCACGAGAAGTAAGCATTCCAATACGGTCTAGAAATTTTGGAGGACAAATAATCATTGTTGTCACGACATGCCTCATTGATGAACATTGGTGTGAGCAAGATTCCGATGTTAGAGGGTGCAAGAGTCAAAGATAAAATGCAAAAGAAATTTGACAAAGAGGACATTAGCTCCAAAACTTATTCTTGTAGGTTTTGGAATGTTTTGGCTTTGAAAAGGGATGGTGCATGGCTATGGTGATCACATTTAGTCAAGAGTCGAGCCAAGTACAAGGCTACACATGGTATGCATCATCATGACAAAAATGTTCAAGGTGAGAAGAAATTGAGATTGTTTAAGTTTCATTTGATTGGTGATTGAAGAGGGAATGTGTTTATTCCTTCAAATACAATTTATTGTTCTACATATTCTTCAAAATTGCAGCAAGATGTTATCTATGACAGCAAGACAAGGACTCCAAAATCAGGGAAAATGATGCATTTTCACGAAAATCTCAAATTGTCAAATTCAAGAAAAATTAGGTGGATTGAGACTGGAAGGTTGAGGGAGTTGTACCCTCATTTATTTTTTCAAATATAAAGAGATTTTGGAGGTCCAAAAGCTTCCATTAGGGACGAGTGATCTGGTGGATCAAAACAATGCTCAAAATTGAAAGTGTGTCACAGAGCTTGAAACCTATGCGGTTGGATAGATATCGACGATTTGAATCCAACACAACTCATTTCACTCAAATTTTACATTGTATGCTCCAAAAAACATGTAACTCTGATAATTTTGGGAAACAACTAAAAAATTGGAATTTGAGTTGTAGGGATGCCCAGTCAGTAATCCAAACTATTGATTAGATTTTCATTAGCCAATGGTTAGATGACAAGTGGTATTGTGTGATTAGTTGACTCATGGTAGAATTTTATTGGTTAATGAGTTATTGTGTTGGCCCAATGAGGGAGAACCATGTGGGCTAACCAATGGCTACCATGTGGCCTCCTCATGGTAGCCAAAATTTTGGATTGAATGTTGAACAACAATCTCGAGATTCAAAACCAGGACCTCAGGCAAACCAACCAAGTTTAATACCACTGCGTTGCACTATTTTCCTTGTTAAAACATGTTATGCAAAATATAGTAAATGGTTGTTGAAAGCACATTTGGCAGGAGGGGCCCAGCGAAGCCCTAACCCTTGGCTACCCCTACAACACCAGACCATAGGCAGGGGCCCAAGGGTTTGCACCTAGCCTATCCCACACCCAGCCCTCATGGGTACAACACCAAATGCTTAATGCATAACCATATGCCCATGCGAATAAAATTGCGGCATAATAGATGGAGGGGGTGAGCCTGAAGGGGCCAACCCTAAGTCATATAGACCCTCAACATGACTAGGAGTGTGATGGATGTGCGATGGATGGAGGGGCTAGTCTCTAGGGGGTTAGCACGAGGTCTTATGGGGTTGCATGGAAGTAGGGGTGTGTGCCACTGATAGGAGCTAGATGATGCCCCCAAAAAAACGACACCTTTTGTGGTTGCATGGTGCCACAAGACCATGGTTCTTGGGATTGGGGGCTTAATGGTTCCCTTAACTATCCTACAAATTCATCCACCAAGAGGGAATAATGCCAATTTTTGTGTGTCGGTTCCATGTTTGGGGTGCCCGAGCCAGGTTGAGGCCAAATTGTAGGATGGTTAGCTGTAGAACTTGGGAAAAGGAAGAAACAAGCATAACTTTCTCATTTTTTTGACCAAATGAGGTGTAGAAAGGACCAAAGCAAGGTTTTTGACTGTTATGGAGCCATTGGAGCTATTGTTTAATCATTGTTAGCACTGTAACTTGGTGTAAACACATTTGTTTTAGCATAATGGAAGAGGCCCAATATTGGTAGTTGGAACAGGAGATGTAGCCCAAGAGAGGGGTGAAATCCTTTATCATTTGTTGTCTTATGTGTTTCAGATGTGCTTAATTGTCTCTATTTGGATGTAAAATTTGGTTTAAATTTACTTGTTTATGTATTTAGTAAGTTGATCCTCTACCTTAAACACATAAAAATCTAACTTGAAAATTGTTTAAAAATCTTCAAGTTTCACATAAAAATTAGTATGTCAGGAAAGAGATTGGAGAATTCTCCAAGACAACCAGTGACCAATCAACGAAAGATGATAGGAGTGCCTCATCACATTCTAGTGGTAGTGAGGGTTTCGTAGGATCTTATCAGAGGCACACCAGAAGTAAGTGCTACAATACGGTCTAGAAATTTTGAAGTCTATGAAGGAACCATCTTGTGAAGATGTTCAACAAGTAAATCTTCCATAGGGAGATGAGACATTCACTTTGTTGAGTAAGATATGGGTCTACTAGATATAGTAGCTTATCATCGCTGCATTTTGTAAATCATATGTTGTGATATAATTGTAAAAGTGATGATGTGTTTTCCATTGAAAGTGAAATTGACATCAATCCATATAAAGATGATATCAATATTTTGAATTTAAATAATTGGTTGCAACAAATAGGATTTTATTTTAGTGTTCACCACATAGAGGAAGAGAAAAATATTTCATTTTCACATCTAAAATTAAAGGAGCATGCCCTAACCTAGTGGGGAATCCACATAGAGACTCTAAGATTGGAGAAAGATCCTCCATTTTCTAAGTTGGAGGATTTCAAAACTCTCATAAAGTTATAGTTTTACCGTATGATGCATGTAAAGGACGAATGGATCAGGTACTGTTACTTCATGCATAGATAGGAGCAAAGTGTATAGGAGTGCACCATAGAGTTTAGAAATTTGGTCATAATGTTGGGCATCTCCCCAAAGAACCTAGATATACTTCATAAGTATCTCAGGGGTCTACACAACCACGTGTGAAAGAAAGTGATTCTATTCAAATCAAAAATGGTGGAAGAAACTTGTTTACAAGCAAATAACTTAGAGAGAATAACCCAAAAGAAAGAAAAATAAATTGGGTCAATGCAGAAGGAACACCAAGAATATTCCAACAAGAGAAAGAAGTTGAAAAGGAAAAAAATGAAAAGGAAATAGCCACAGTATGCTAGTTAAAATATCCCAGCAACCACTATAACATTGATGGTCATATAGAGGATAAGCGTTGGAAGATGCATCTAGAGCTCAAGCCAAATAATAGGAAAAAAGATACTAAGAAATATCATGGAAGATGATTCAAACAACTAGGTGGAAAGAAACCCATACATCGATAAGAATATTATCTATACATCAATGCAAAAGGGGGTGAATCTACGTAGTCATGTTAAGCAATAGGAAGAGAAGGAAATGACTAGACTCTTCCATATAATGATATGGGTCAAGAATCTAAAAATTGATTCTTTGTTTGATTCAGATCATAGGTGAATATCATAGCAATAGATTTGGTCAAGAAACTAGTACAAGAGACTCATGACCATCCTAACCCATATACATTGGGATGCATCAATCATGAGGTAGAGATAAAGTTAATCAAATACTAGATAATAAAATTCACTATTAGTGTTGAGTTTATTGATGAAGTATAATTGGATATAATCCCATTGGATGTATGTGATGTTGTGTCTATGATTCCCTTTATTCACTACTTCATGAAGGGCATGAAATCCCTCATCATCAACATGAACAATAGATTTTTGAAGATGCCACTACTAAGTGCTAACCTAGGGAAAATGTTGATAAGTTCTAGCAAAAAATAAGTTTTGTTGTTTCTACAAGAAATCAATCTTTTGAAAAGTCCATGAGAGATAAGTCATCCCTAGAGGGGCATACTAAGGAAATGAAACATCAACTAGAAGAGTTTTTATATGCATACAACAATGTGCTTTGGGATCCTAATGGGCTACCACCAAAGAGGGAAGTCACGAATGGAAGCCAACTATTGTTGGACTCTCCATTACTTGGAATTTGACTATAAAAATAGTTTGTTATAGAAGCAAATGAAGTAAAGAATCAGTTGTATTAAATAATGGAATAAGGTGTCATTTGAACAAGTACCTCACCATGTGGATTTCCCAACATCATTGAGATAAAGAAGGATGGGACTTGACATATGTGTATTTATTACAGGGCATTAAACAAAAATACACTTAAGAAAATTACCCCTTGCTCAAGGTAGATATCTACTAGATTAGTTGCAATAAGACAAATATGTCACCGAGATGGAATTAGAGTATTAATATCACTAGGTTCAATTCAAAGAAAAATATACCTAGAAGATCTCCTTGAAAATTAGACAAGCATTGTATTAGTGGTTAGTCATGATGTTTAGCCTACACAATTCACTAGCTACATTCATGAGGTTCATGACTGATATGCGCTTCCATTTTATAGATTCAATTATTATTATTTATTTGGATTATATACTAGTATATAGTGCTACCTTGGAGGATCACATCTCACATTTATACAGGTGCTAAAGATTAAAGAATGAATAACTACTTTAAAATCTCAAGAACTATAAGTTTAAACAAAAGGATTTGGTTTATCTAGGAAATGTGATTGGTGAGGGGGATTTGAAGATAGATCTTGACAAGATAAAGGCCAACATGAAGAGGTCTATGTATACTAATTTTTCTAAGGTTAGGATTTTCATTGAGACAACATGGTACTTGAGGAAATTCATAGCCTCATTTTGAGTAGTAGCAGCACCACTCCACACCATAAAAGTGAGTGGCAAGAGATTCTAGTGTGGAAAGGGTTAGTAGAGATACTTTGAGGAGTTTAAGGAAAATATCATTCAAGAATCAGTTTTGGCATCACCTAACTTTTAATGGCCCTCCTAAGTGTATATAGATGCAAGTGGGTATGTTACGGATGTGGTCTTGATGTAGGGAGGAAGGGTTGTATGCTACCATTATGAAGCATTTCATGGGGAGGTTCTCAACTATCATGCTTGAGACAAGGATATATATGTCTTGGTGGAAGTTGTGGAAAATTTTAAACATTATATTATGGGAAAGGAGATGTTAGTCCACACAAATCACTATCCACTATAGTTTCTATAGGCACATAGTAAACTACAACATAACAAGCATTACAAGTTAATGGGGCTTTTATAGCAATTTTATTTAGCGATAAAGTATAGGAATGGCATAGTAAAAAATTTGGTCAAAATACTTTCAAGTAAACCCACATCAAATATCATAGCTTTGGGATCTCTTATTCACATGGATATGTTCACCCAGGATGCATATAAAGTGGCATATGTACAGGACAATGACTTCAAGGAGGTTTTTTAGCAACTACATAGTCATATTCATGTGCATAATGGCTATAACATAGTTGAATAACAATTATATAATGGGTTAATGTACGGGTTAGATAAGTTATGTTCTCCTAAAGGTAAAAAATTACATTAGATTGGAGAGGCTCACACCTCCAATATTTCACGGCATTTTGGTGTAGGAAATACATTGATCAACTTGCAGAGGCGTGTGTATTTGCCTAGCATGGAAAAAAAAGTATTTAGGTACATAAGATAATGCATGGTTTGTTGTACCATAAGGCCTTGTAATAGGAAATAGGGTCTATATCATCCCTTACCTATACATACTCATCCTTTGGAAATCATTTACATGGACTTTGTGGGAGGTGTAACAAAAAATAAGAAGGGACATGAATACATATTTGTATTAATTGATAGGTTTACCAAGATATGTGTTTTAATGCCCTACAAAAAGACCATGAAAGGGAAATAATTAGTGAAGTTATTCTTTGGATAGGTCCTTTTGCACTTTCGAATACCAAGGAGCATTTTTTCAAAAAATGACACAATATTTCTCAATGCATTTTGGACTACATTGTGGGAGAAAATGGACACAAAGTTGAATAATATCACAAAATTCCATCCAGATACAAACAGGAAAAAAGAAGTAGTTAATAGTACTTTCATGCAACTTTTGTTGTGTTATAATAATAAGCATCTAAATAACTCAAACAAAAATATAGTATATATACATGACTCTTATAATGGAGCAATCCATATTTCTAGCAATAAGTTCCCATTTGAAACTTGTTTTGGATATTTTCCACCTGCACCTCTGAATATTACATATGGGCATTAAGGAGGAGTGAGGGAGGATCTTACAGGGGATACCCTAAAGGTAGAAAAAAATGTTGAGAAGATTAGGGAAATATATCCTTAGAGATACAAGACATTGCACAAGTCACATGAAAAATATAAGGTCATGCATGATAACCATAACATAGAGAAGTCATTCAATGTGGGAGATAGAGTATGATTATAGTTAAATAAGGAGAGGATAGAGGGTCCTAGTAAAAAAAAATCAAGCCCTACGATATGTTCCCTTTGAGATATTATAAAAGGTTGGATATGACATCTATAAACTCAATATACCCCCATACATGTGAATTTAGTTATTAGTGAATGTAGATAATTTGAAACTCTATAAGCCTTCCATGCTAAATTAAGAAGAGAAATAGGTGCTACTTTCTATAAAGGATTTGTCACTGAATGCTCAGGAAGAGTCAACAGATGATATAATTCTATAGAAGAGGTAAATAAATATAGGAAAATGGAAACATAACCTTTGGAAAATTAGGTTGAAAGGACAACTTCCAAGCAAGGCTAAATGGTACACCTAAGAGAAGGTGGAGGAAAATTTTCCTCACCTCATACAGTAGAAGCTTTTAGGGGAACAAAATCCTCCAAAAATGGGGATATATGATCTAAATTAGATAATTATATTATTTTTCATTCATATTGATTCTTTAAAAATGGGAAACGTGGAGGAATAAGATCACAACACCATTTTTACTTGCAAATCCAAGTTTTGCAAATTGTTATATGAAGCATTTTGGGAATAATTAGAGGCATCAAATGGAATTTTGTTGGGGTACAAAAATTCCACTTGAAAACAACATACCCACATATGTACCTTTCCAATGATAAAAGAATCACCTCAATCAATGTTCGCATGCAAAATTTTTACCACCCAAAAGTCTACCTTAATATTTTGACCATCGTGATTTAAGAGGATGTCAAGTCAACCCACATTATTCATGGAAAATTCATTATCAGTGCAAGAATTATGAAGAATACTCTAGAATGTTCAATAGTGTAACCCCAATTAAGAGACAAAGGAGTCAAATTCAACCACTAGTAGGGTATTGGAGTTTGTTATAATAGGGCCACTCAGAGGAAAAGGGGTTCCATTCTGTTCAAGTTCATTTTGTTCCATAGATGATCCAAGGAGATGAGAGTCTATACACATCGAGAAAATAGAGAGGTTCCGTGTACTATATAAAACCACAGGTCATTGGTTCAATGTATTTTTACTTGTATCCATTCCATTCAAGGAAAGAGTGACAAGAAGAACCTGGCCTTCTGCTTTGGTTTTCTACCGAAAGGGTTTCCTAGGTAATATATTATGTTATTATGGTTGTAAGTTAATGTATCTTTATGTTCCATATCTTTTTCATGTTCTATATTACATGCATAATATAATAATTAATGAATCCATAAATATAAGGACAATTAATTCTCAATGTTATATATTGTACATTTTAAGTATAATTTTATCATATCTATTGTCAAGAATATTCTGATGGAATATCGAATTTTGTTTATGAATCGCCTTGTCACTAACTAGAAAAAATATAAATATTCATTATTTATTTATTTTTCAAGAAAATCTATAATGGTTCACATTTTAATTTCTTACACCTCATATTCCATATTGTTACTTGGTTCTTTTTCCACTTCATTGAAATGGTGATTCCATGGTACTACTTCCATGGATATATGGAAAGTGTTTTTTTGTTGCTGATGGAGTTTAATAACCCTAGTGAAAATTCCACGTAATAAAGTAAATAAAGGAAAAATAATACCACAGGTAACGAACACATATTCCAAGTTGAATGTTGGCCAAGACATCTTGGTGTGGGTGTTCATTTAGTTTATTATGGCTAAGGAAATCGACAAAGGTTAAGGCAAAGACATTAAAAGGAAAAAAGGCATTTCGGAACATTTATTTATGAAAATAAAGGAAAATAGGAGAAAAGGAAGGTAAAAGGTCACAGGTTGCATGTGAGGACCTCATTCATAAAAAGGCTTCTGAGGGTCAATTGGCAAGATCCTAGTCAGAGTAATCTCTTGGCTCAATTTTTGCTCAGGTTTTGAAGCAAGGAAAGGGAAATAAAGCATGGAAGGAAAGGAAGGAAAGTAATGATCAAGAAAGAGCAGGATCAGGCAGCTTTAATAGGAATACTTGCAAGTAACATTTTTCATGTGTGATTTCCTATCTGGTTAGGACATGCATGGATTTGCATGTTGGTGTATGGTTATCTTGTTATCGGTGGCATGGTTTTGCTGGGTTATGATAATGGTTTTCAACCTAGCCTTTACTTTTCCCAGATGCCATGTTGTTGGGATGTTTATTTCGGTTTGGAGCTTTGGTTTTCCGAATGGATTTTGAAATCTGAGGTGGAGGTGGTCTCAAGTTTCATTCCCAAAGGCCTAGAAATCACTTGAATGGTTTTGGCAGGATAGACGGTAAAGACTGAGGGAAGAGTCTCGGTTTAGGGCTTAGTGATCCAGGTTGGAATTGTGGTAAAGCCTGAGAGACTAGTCTCATTTGAGGGCCTAGTGATCCATGATTGGATTGCAGTAAATCCTAATAGACAAGGAGATAGAAAATTCCTCAAGGATAGTGATGGATTCCAGATGGCATTCCAAGTTCAGTTTGGTTGTGATTGGAAGACCGGGTTTTTTTTATCACGATTTGGTGAGGGTGGAGGTGGTGCAACCTCTGGATTCCTTTGGGTTTTTTTGGATTGGTTTTCTATGAGATCCCACATTCATGCTTGAAATATGGCATGGGGTTGACTGGCTGAAAGATGTGATTAAGCCATGCCTAGAGTCGGGTGGTACGTGGTAGTCCCGAACTTGGTCATATTTTCTTATGATTAATGAAAGCTAAGTCCTCTTAATTTTTCACTTGTTTATATGTGGAATTAATGGATTTCATATCTATGATGTTTATATGGTTTTATGATGGTTATAAGCATGGTTATTTGGCTGGTTCATGTCATGGTTATTTCATGTATTTACTTGTGAATGTTAAGATGATGGATGCAAGACCTATTTGGTGATATAACAATTAAATGGAGAAGGTGGTGATCCTTATTTTTATGTTTCATAAGTACTTTCAGTCATTCATGCTTTGTCTAGTATCCTAGACCTATAGGTTGCATTCATGCCAAGTGTTTAATATAATTTCAGTCCAGTTGGGGATGCTTAGGCGTAGTCCCAAGGTTGATTTTTTATTTTTTAGTCTTGTCATCATGTCTTTGATGGATTCTAGAGGTCGTAATAAGTTTTGGGTAGTGGTTGGAATTTTGGACTAAACATTTCCTTGAATTTCATGGACGCTGGCACTGGTCTATTGGAAAAAGTCCCTGGATGTTGGCACATAGGCCTATGAGAGTGACTAGAGGTTTTTGGATGCTAGCATGGCTATAGCATGAGAGTGACCACGTGTTAAAAGGCTTAAAACATGAGTGGGACCCAGGGACATGATATATGAGTGACTAACATGACTCGTAAGGGTGTTGTTGCTGATGTGGGAGGTTTGGTTGATATTTTTCTGTTGATTGCATTTCCTTAAGGTTACAAAGGAGGTTGAATCCCTTAGAGTGGTCTCTTGTCGCATGTTTACCTTGACTAGTTGGTTGTTTGGGTAGATGTGGGAGGAGGCAGTATTACAGATTAGTATCAGAGCGTGGTTACACTCTCCTTCGGTGAATGTGTTGGTCCTGCATTCATATTGATTACATATGTGTTAGGTAATCTTGTAGTCCTTGTGTTTGTTTCATTTACATGGTGTTGATCATGGTTTTAGTGATGTTACCATATGAAGGTTTATGATGTTAGTGTGAGATGTGTTGTCATGAGTGTAGTGGTGTATATGCATGTCAGTGTCTATATGTCATTATCCATGCATTGTCATGGTGAAGGTTGTCATGTAAGAAGTCATTGAATCCAATTAGATTACCATGATGATATCGGTATGTTATGATGATAATGTGTTGGTTGAGATAGAGCAGATGATGTTCAAAATAATACTGAGAGGGGGGGTGAATCAGTATTATCAAATCAATTATTTTTCATTTCACAATCAGATTTGTATACGCTACCTTAGTTATGGGAAACTGTGTATATATGCTACTGTGTCTAAAGCAACTAACGTATATCAGAAAACTTAAGATTCATTAAATGTTGATCTTTAATCAATGCATCAAAACTTCATTAATCATAAGAACAGTAAACAGGAGAAGTAAAATAGCACAGATCATCACATACATGGACACAAGATATAAGGTGGAAACCCAATGTGGGTGAAAGCCACCTACTGCAATTCGTCTCTATCTTCTTTTAATAAGAAACTTCTTTTTACAATATTTTTGTATTGGTGCAATCT
>APFE030168830.1:0-99538 GCA_000404065.3 Pinus taeda
CAGGAATTGATTTTGGTGATATTTTTTCTCATGTTGCCAAGGTAACTTCTATTATATTACTTTTATCTGTTGTTGTTGCTTTTGATTTTGAGGTAGAATAGATGGATGTGAAGACAACGTTTCTTCACGGGGATCTGGAAGAGGAAATATACATGAAGAAACCTGAAGGCTTTGTGGTGAAGGGTAAGAAAGAACTGGTATGCAATTTAAAGAAGTCTCTGTATGGGTTAAAACAATCACCAAGGATGTGGTATCAGGAATTTAATACATTTATACAGGGACTTGGCTTCACCAGAAGCAAAGCAGATCACTGTGTGTATTTTATATCAATTGGTGACCATGTTATTTATCTGGTCTTGTATGTGGATGATATGTTGCTGGTTGGAAATGACAAAGAAATTATCCGGGATTTGAAGACCTAATTGTCCTCCAAATTTGACATGAAAGAACTTGGTGTTGCAAACTATATTTTGGGCATGGAAATTAAAACATATCGGCAAAGAGGAAGCTCTGGGTAAACCAGAGGAAGTATGTCAAGACAATACTGTAGAGGTTTAATATGCAGGATAGAAAACCAGTGAAGGTTCCTATTCCTGTAGGTGTGAGGTTACCTGTTGAACAGTGTCCCAAGACACAAGAAGAGGAAGAGGAAATGTCCCATGTTCCATATGCAAGTGCAGTCGGTAGCTTGATGTATTCCATGGTCTATACTAGACCAGACATTGCACATGCAGTGGGAGTATTGAGCAGGTTTATGTCAAAACTAGGGAAGGAGCACTGGACAGCAGTGAAGCGGGTTTTCAGGTATTTGCGTGGCACTAGTGATTATGGTTTGTGCTACCAAGGAAGACCAGGATTGGGCAGAGTGTTGGATATCCGTGGGTTTGTTGATGCAGACTGGGCTGGAGATCTGGATCAGAGAAGATCTACAAGTGGGTATGTGTTTAACCTATTTGGAGGTGCAGTCAGTTGGATGAGTAAGAAACAATCTGTAGTGGCACTATCAACTACAGAGGCAGAATACATGGCAGCCACTCATGCAAGCAAGGAAGCAGTTTGGTTGCAGAGATTGTGTTCAAGTATGGGCTTAGTACAGGGAGCTATAAGGATAGACTGTGACAGCCAAAGTGCAATTTTCTT
Source organism: Pinus taeda (assembly GCA_000404065.3). Lineage (NCBI taxonomy): Eukaryota > Viridiplantae > Streptophyta > Pinopsida > Pinales > Pinaceae > Pinus > Pinus taeda. Next base: position 1,141 of record APFE030168830.1, read on the forward strand.
GGCAAAGAACCCTGCTTATCATTCAAAGACAAAGCACATTGTTGTTCAGTATCACTTTGTGAGGGATATGATAGAAGACAAAAAGGTGTTGCTCGTAAAGGTGGACACTTTGAAGAATACTGCAGATGCATTGACACAATCTGTGAGCTCTGAGAAGTTCTCTTGTTGTAGAGAAACAATGGGCATTTCAGGGCTGGAAAAATGACTATGCTCCCCTGTGGCCCCTTGTGGAAAGAAAACAACAAGTGGGAGATTGTTGTGTTGTGTTATATTCTTTCCACATAGTTAACAGGGGGTTTGAGGGGTACCAGTAACCCCACTTTATGGGGTTCGAGGCAGCGCCCCGGAAAATTTTGGTTTTGGAACCTATGTTAGGTTGGGCGGACCCACCTATGGTTTTGTGCATGATTTTCGCACATGTTGACGCGATGGTTTTCGGTCCATGGTATTGGATCGATGGTTTTTCGGTCCATGGTATGGACGTGGCTTTTTCCGTCCATGGTATTGGATGCTTCGGCATGTATAAAAATAATGACTCTAAACAATGAAAGGAACATAATGGAAAATCAAGCTAGTAGTCTCAGTTTTGAGATCCAGTGGGAAATATCTGTGTATATGTGTTTTATGTGTTATGCTCTCGCATCTTTATTTTTCCTGTGATTTAGAATTCGTATGCAGGTAATTTCTGTACAGGGTTAAAACCTACACTATCTCTATCCCACAAAATCTATCCATTTGTAGTGGGATTGATCCAATATTCGTCTCGTGTAGTTATCTTGTATATCTGGTCCAGACCATCATCATCTTCCACAAAGTCATGAACAGGTTTAGTATAGTGCGCACCTTTTGCAGGGTCTAGTGGCACAATAACCCTGAGCGCTTTTCTCTCAAATATCATCTTTCTTTGCTTCAGATTAATCACTCATCCATATCAAAGTCCCAATCAATTCCTAATAGTGCAGGATATAGGTTATTGTCATCTACTAGTTTTATTACTTCAAAATCAACCATTGCGCTTGCTCCCTCAATGTCTACCGTTACACCATATAAGTGGCCCATCAAAATAATGTTCTACTTGTTAGCCATGCGTAGATGTATAGGAGACCATTGTAGCATAGGTATCCCCATCCTTTCCCATGTCTTCTTTGGAAACATGTTCGCATCAGAACCCAAATCCAAGATGACTTGGTCCATTTCATATTCTCCTATTTGCGTAGTCAACCTCATTTCACGCCCTGTCCTCTTCTTATGCTTACCGAGTTTCCTCATAGCGCGCTGTTATGAAGGAACCTTAATATTATCTGATCACTTACCTATTAGTTCTTGGAGCCCTTCTACTACCTTCTTATCATGCAACAACTTCATACAGGTCTTCAGGAAAGTGGCCAACAACGATCGATTGACATCTTGTACTTCACTGTTCTGAGCTGATCTCTCTTGACTCTGAGATGTAGAAGCTTTAGCAAAATTACTTTTAGCCTTGATAGAAGTTTCTTTAGCCTAGTTGAGGTCAAAATTGACTTCCTTTTCAACAGGCTTGCACACCCATCCCTCGGTCTTTGGCTGTTTTCCTTCATTTTTGCCGGTGGCCATACCACTGTGCGTTACTATAGTAACACTATGATATTGTTTGCACAGTTCCGCCCTTATCATCTAGATATTTTGCATAGTCTATTGGGGCTGTGTCTTCTTTTCTTACATATTTTCTATAAGGATCGGGTAATCTTTGATCACATGGTCAAACTATCTGCAATATTGACATGATGGATGTGTAGGGTTCTAACAATCACGCGCAAAATGTCCAGCTTCACCATAGTTATAATAGATCACTTGTCCATGACCTCTACCAGCCCCTCCTCCTCTTACTTTTCCACAACCTTGGAATCATCCATGCACTGCACCTGCGCCCTGCTCTTGAGGCCAAGTTTCTGCCTACATTCGGTAGGCTGGGGTCCTATCCCTCATGAGTTCATAACTTTGACAATGACACTCATCATGGCCTACACACTTGCATAAATTACAAAACAACTGCTGAGGGCTTTGTACAAAATTTTGTAGCAGATGACAATTGCCTGTCGCATGTTATCCTATAACTTGACATATAGTGACTATGGCATTGTTCCTGTGCTCGACCCAATGGTATTTTCCGGCTTCAGGGGAATAGGCGCTCCCCCAATAAGATAATTCTGATAAACCAAGCAACGTTCCTTATCGTGCCCATGGCCCTTGCATTTCAATCACCACACTTCGTTGGGCTTCCTTTCCCTTTTTTAGGCTTTGCAACTACAAGTGTAGGCTTTCTAGCTGCGAGTGAATTTTCTCAACTCCAATGTTTGTAACCTGTATTGGTGAGGCTTCCAACCTCATCGCGATTTCTACAGCCTCTGCTTGGGTTGCTATCTTTTGTTGTGACAACGACAATCTTAAGTGTGGTAAGAGTGACGCGATATACTAGTTCCGATGCTAGGAATATGTAGTCACCATATTGGCCTACCTGATCAGGAATTTCAACCTTTGATCGAAATCTTAAGACGACTCAGTCACATTTTGTCGAATTTCTTTGAACTCAGTTACCAACTGCGCCTCTGCATTAGGCTTTCTAAACTCTTTATTCAGTGCCTGATAGGTTTCTACCAACGTTATGTTGGTGTTATCAGCAAAGTACTTAATGTACCATGTTAATACTCAGTCTTGTAAGGTCATGACCAGCTACGCTTTCTTGATGTTATCATCCATAATCTGTTGTGTTGTCCACATAGCACCTACAACAAACTATAATTGTTCAAGGTCTTTTCTCCCTATCCCTTTGAATATCAACATCTTCATTGTGTTTGCCATGTTGAATGGTGGAGTTGGAGGTAGAGGTGGAGGTGAAGGTGTAGGTGTATGCAGTGGAGGCGGAGGTGGAGGTAGAGTGGATGGATGAGGTCTTGATGGAATACCCTGACTTACCAACTGCAACGTACTTCACAGTGTATTCAGAATTGTTCCTTCATCGTCACTTGATGAGAATCACAATAATGGACTATATCTAGAGCTCAATTCTCCATTTCTTCTTAAATGTTTCCCACTTCGCGTAGTTCCAAACTTCAGGGTAACGACATAACCCATTTTTCACATAACAACATTTTAATCCAAGTCTTTAGAGATCATAAGTACTTCACTCATGGTCCCTTGAAGAGCCTGTGCTATGTTTCACTGTAACTGACACTTGTATCCATCACAAACTCAGTCACAAATGCTCCAAGAATTCAGTCAATCCAGTGATCAACGACCTGTGTGATGTTGTTTTCTGAAACTTCTAAGTGCCTTACCAACTCTGGAGTCCACACAATAGGGCTGTCAACTCTCCATGTACTCTGATTGTTCGCCAATCTAGACATCCACTCGTGCAATTCACAAGGGAAGAAACAAAAAAATTTCTCGGTTTCGTCTGAGTATATGTATCTACTCAACCACTTCTCCTTGGATAACCACGGATTTCTGTTCTCCTGAGCTGCAAATGCGTGTTCCTTTCGATCGAGCCACCTCTTAATTTCCTTCTTGGTAGGGAACCACTTATTGGACATCACACATTCCTCAGATTGATCCCTGGTCCCGACAATGAAACCATTTGTTGGCTTAAGGGGGCTTGACCCAGGTTTAGAGTTATTCGCATCAACCAACAAAACCCTAACTATTGGCCCTTTTGGCAACAACTTGCATAGTGCAGGCTGCAGTCTCACCCGAAGCAGTATTGGGGGATGTTAGAACTAGTTTTCTGCATTCTAAGACCCATGTGATGGTCTTCTTGAGGATCTATAGCTTAGATCTACCTTCATGCAAAACCATTCCTTCCGACTGCCATCTACTACAACTTTATTGAAACGACCTCCAGACCTTCGCGAAGGTACTTGATTGTACTTAACAGGCATAAAGAGATAGATTTATTACTTTCGCGCAATAAACTAGGTATTTTGTAGCCTTTATAACCTAGATCTTCCCTCATGTAGATCTATACTTTCCAATCAGTTAACTACTGTAGGCTTCTCTAAGGACCTCCCAATCTTTGTGAAGAGGAGAGGGTTAATTATATTGGTTATGCATAAATATTACAGATCTATCTTTTTCGCACAGAAATAAAGCATTAAGTCATATAAAACAGATCATTGAGTGAAGATGCATAAACTTAAACAAGAATAAGGAATAAGGCACAAATGCAATAGATTTGATCTAAAACGATCTTTATTAGATTTAACATTCAGTTACAGACTCTTTCCATCCTATGCACTCAGTTGCAGGGACCTACTCACTCAGTTGCAGACTTACTAAGGTCTCTACGCACTCAGCTATAGAAGCCTTCCCCCTTCGCCTAAGTAGAAGAAAACAAAACTTTCCTGCCTTAGCACCCTTCCCTTACAATGATTCTCTATAAAAAGTTCAATACTTATACTTTCTATGACTCAAGTATATATAGCTTTTTCATTACAATACCATGGCCCGCGAACCATGGGTCAGTCTCAAAACTGACCTATCACCTACCCATACAAGGGGATAATGCCCCTTTGACTCTTACTTAGCTTCGCGCTCTGCTTTCTCATTTTGCGAAGAATTTACATTCTTTTACAAAAACTATTACAAAACTATCAAAAATTGACCATAGGGACCTTATCCCAACATATATGTTGATTTATAATTATATTTAAATGCTTGCATTAGATGCATAGGTTTCAATGTAGATGATGGTTTCTAATATTATTTGATTGCTTGAATTATATGTGTTGATTTCAATGTAGATGTTGTTTTCTAATCCTATTTGATTGCTTGCATTAGATGTTGTTAACGTTGAGACTGTAAATTATAAAAAATATTTTTCAAGATTAGATGGAGGGGGGAAAGAGGGAATAAGATTTATTGCACTAGATGTATTGATTTCAGTTTAGATGATGATTTCTAATCCTATTTGATTGTTTTCACTAGATGCATTGATTTCAGTGTAGATGGGGATTTATAATCCTATTTAATTTCTTGCACTAGATGTATAGATTTTAGTGTAGATGTGAATGTTTATTCCTATTTGATGGCTTGCACTAGATGCATTGATTTCAGTGTAGATGTTGATTTCTAATCTCATTAAATGATTTCTTGCATTAGATGCATTGATTTTAGTATAGATGTTTCTAATCCTATTTGATTGTTTGCATTATATGCATTAGATGTTGTTCATCTTGAGGATGTAGATTATTAAAAGAAAAGATTTTTCAAGATATATTTAATAATACGCAAAGGGACACTATTAAGAAATAAGTAGCTATCAAAAGTTGTGATTCCTAGAATTAAAATGAAAAATATGTGCATAATCAGTCCTCTTGCAAAGTGCAAATTAATCATTGACAAGTTTATCTCCCTTCTTCATCACCAACTAATTACTAATAGACAATTACATATATTCAAAATTAGTAATAAATAATTACATACAACAATTTATTCAAAATATTAATAAGAGGAAAATATAAATTTATAGACATGAAAAAAAAAAAAAAATATTCTTGAAGGAGATGTGATAATTGTTTGGAGAAACAAATAATGTAAATATTTTATAAATCTAACCACTCATTAACAAAATTCAAAAAAACATTATTAGTTGACTTTGCAATAGACTGTAGATAAAAATAAAATCATCAAAATATTCTTGAAGGAAATAAATTATTTCAAGCATTAGCAAATAAACAAATTATTTCAAGAGTAACCTTGATGGAGTAAATTATTAATACTACTCTTCAAGATATATTTTGTAATACTTGGAGGAACTCTATTTAGAATTAATTAGTTGTCAAAAGTTGTGATACCTAAAATTAAATGAAATAGATGTGTAGTATCAATTCTCCTACAAACTATTGACAAGACTGTCTTCCTTCTTTGTCACCAACTAATTACTAACAAACAATTACATACACATATAAAAATATAACACAACAACTGCAACAGTCACAAACATTACCATCCAAATCCAAACACATAAACACACAAACCACTCAATGCATCCAAATGCAGATGTACAAACCATTCAAGGCAAGCAACACAAACTAAATTAAAGAAGAGAATGATATGGTTATGCCGAGAAAAGAAAACCTAATGTGAATTTTGAATTTGATCTCAAACATATGCATAATAATGATAGTCTAAAAATGTGACATTGTTTCCCTCCACTAGAATCATCTTAGATCCATCTAACACCATATCTATCATGCACTGAGAGGGATCAAATCCCTCGAGTTGCAAACCTTTCCTCAAGTTTTACATGCCAAAAAGAAGATTTTCACCTTGAGGGATTTGATCCCTCTCGACACATGATATATTCGGTTTTAGATGGATCTAATCTGGTTTATAATGCAATATTCATGTGAGTATGAGGAAAAGATGTGTCATTCCATACATGTTCAATATGGAGTGAAGATGTGTGATTCCATACATGTTAAACATGGTGTTAGAAACTTGTTTTACACAAGAATGTCCTAGCTTAAATCTTTTTAATTAAGAATCTATCACTCACTAAGAGGGATCAAATCCTTATGAATCTCTTGGCCAACCAACAACTCCCCTACTTTTTGACTCAAAATGTAGGGGACCCATTATAAATTTTAAAAAATTCGCCCTTGTAATTAGACTTGATTGATTAATGAATTCTCTATATTCATTGACTGGCTTTTGTGCCTCTTTCTCCTTAGAATTTGATTATGTCTTGACACATATTTTTCTATGATCCTTTGGAGTTACTACTTTGATTGCTTGATCTCAGATCATTTCTCACATTGATTTCAACTGTCCCATTGCCTCCACCTTTCAACCATATAAAACTTGCTTTTGAAAATGATCTCAATGATTTGATTTGAACCCCTAATTGACTTTTTTTTACTTAATCTTGTGGAAAATTAACCTCATTAGTTTCACTTAATTCCACAATGACATTTTAAATATTTTATAAATACATATTAATATAAAATAAAGTAAAATTTAAGTAATAAAATAAAATTTATGTATATATTTTAAAGATATGTTGTATTATATAAAATTATAACCTAAATATAAATTATTTAAATATTAATATTAATTTTATATATATATATATATATATATATATATATATATATATATATAAAAGCATTATTTCAAAAGCCATATTATTATATACTTATACATTATATATTATAGCTCATCATATCCATACCATTATTATTGTTTGTATATATTACAAAGTTTTAAAAAGAAATACAAATGAACATATATATATATAAAAGCACATTTATTATACAAATTAATTATAAAGTGGTATAATTATGTATATATAAAAAGGATTAGAATACGCAATGTTAGTCTAATTAGTTTGTAAAATTGTGTGAAAATTATAGAAATTTTGGCAAGATTTTGATAATAGGCAGGAATTTTTATAAATCCAAGTTATAACTATTAAATTTCAAAATTTTATTTGCTTCAGAAATTTTGGATGGTACTGAATCTATTTCACCATAAAAACATAATTCAAATACTATTACTATTATTTTTTAACCTAATTTCAACCACTTTTAACCATCCACAATTTTTCCGCCCAATAAAGCACGCCATAAACAAAATCTAACGAATGTGCCTATAATAAATATAAAACACAAAAAAAAAATATGAGGGGAAAGTGAAAAATACAGTGGATTACGAGTTTCCTTCGAAAAAGGGATTTATATATACAGTACTCGAACGTGCTATGAGGTTGACGCGTACTACACACTTTATAATGTTTCGAATCCTAACATAAAACAGATGGCGCATATAGTATTAACACGAATATGTGGAAGGCGACATCAACCTAAAAACTACATCAACTTTTTTTGTTAGAGGAAAAAAAGCGCTTCTGAATTTATCCCTTTTTATAAACAAGAAATGCACAACAAATAGTGTTCCTATGATCTATCGTAGCCTAATCACTTAGACAAATAAGGAATCAGATTTCGGTCGCCATAAATCCAGAGATTTCATGCAGACAATTGAGGGATTTTGCATATTTGCAGGAGTATCGGATTTCCAGTGATCGTTTCCAGATTTTCCTCCAAAGGACAACAAGCATCTCGAGAATTTTTAATATTTTTCTCTAAATTATATGCCCGGGTTTTATCTAAATTAGACTTATCTGAAGAAAATAGCATATTTTGTAATATTTAAAATAGACTTATCTTTCTAAATGCTATGGATCTCAGTTAGAATCTATTTTATATAATATATGAAAAATAAAGGAAAAAAGGTTGGATTCTGAAGAAAAGAAGTCTATTTGTTGTTTGCTTGTCAAATTTTATGATTTTTACAGTTCCAAGACCATAATATTGTGATTTTTTATATAGATATTCCTGGGATAGTTTTCCTAGACAATGTTCCTGCAAGTTATAATTTTCATTCTATGTGATGCTCATTGAATGTTTTTCTTCTGATGTTTGAATAAAGGTAATGTAACAAAATCCATTAATTTTCTTCTTTATTTAATCTATTCTAAACATCTGCACTCTTTCTTCTACAGCTTCTAGGATTCATGTTTCATGCCCTATTGTAGTTGTTTGTATTTCTATATTTTGTTGCCATCTCAAAAGATATTTGATAGGTCTAAGGTCTTCCATCTACCATGCCTTTGTCCATCTTGATCACACAACCAATGTCTTGGTAATTTTTTCTAAATGTTTGTTTGTTGACTCCATTTCCCAATGGACTAATTTTCTTATACCCAACCGAACCCTACTTTGATACCACCTTACTAAATATCTAGCCATTGTTTTCAAGACACATCTAGTTGGTAAGAATTTAGTGATTAAGTTTTCATGGAGAGACCTCTTTGGATCAAAGGGGCTAGCCCTTAATCTGCAATTTTGGTTCAAAGGTTACCTTAGATATTCCCTTTCACAGCTAGTATTAAATCTGAGAGATAAAATTTTGGCACCGTTGTCGAGGAGCGAAGGTTAAATCATCCTTGGGAAGAATGATAAAGATCTAGAGTTTATCATTGATGGTGAAAAACGGTCGGAAAAATTCAAGTTGTGCTTCACGTGGCGACTCCATTGATTGAAAGGTGACTCCACTGGGAAGATCTGGCTCATAAAAGGGTTTATACAAGGAGACACCCAAATCCAAATCGGAGTCTCTCTCAAATCCAATTTTTTTTTTTAGGAAGAGGAAATATGAAAAGGAATCAAGTACGATTCACTTAGAAATATATTTGTGTTTACCTAAAGAGGTTAAATCCATTGAAGACATTTAATTTCATATCAAGTTTGAACACACTTTATTTAGGTCAAAACCATAATCTATTTTGTCAGAAGTATTTTTGATGAGACAAAGTTTAAGCCTTATATTCCAAGTGTGTCTTCTCAAGAAGTAAGGTTATCACAACAAGACAAATATATTTGTCTCTAGTTTCAGAAATTTGAGCATTTAGTTCACGAGCTTCAATTGGCTATCTCCATGTCTCCTACTTTCCAATTTTTTGTGTTGCCTTTTTCTACACTATCTACTTTTGTCATATTTCACACCCATGTTTCATTAGTTGCAACCACATCAATTTCCATTCCATTTTCAACTACTATTCAAATCCCTATCATTGTAGTCACCTCAAATTTATTTCAAAGAACTATGGCTTCTAGATATGCTCCTCTTGCCTTGTCAGGGAAACTGCATGATCTTCCTCAAAATTATGACCAATGCTTGATACAATTTGAGGGTCAGGGAGGTTTCATTGCTTAAAAACATATAGATAAGTTTAATGATTTTATAGATCTAGAAGAGGTGGATGATGATGATGTTAAGATGAGACTATTTTCACAAATCTTCTTGGGAGAAGTTAAAAAATAGTTCAAGGGACTACCAACAGGAGGGATTACAAAATTTCAACAGTTTGAGCAACTTTTCCTTACGTGATGGGAAGAGAATAAATTTCCCTTACAAATTTTGGTAGAATATGATTACTTGGAAAGAAACCCAGGAGACACAGTGCAATAATTTTCTACTAGGTTAATAAGTTCTATAATGCAGTCCCAGTTGACATCAAACACCCTCCTAAATTAGTTTTGCTTCACTATCCTGATGCTTTTGATGTTAATTTCGATTTTCAATTACGAAAAAGAAATTATGCTACACTAACAGATATGCAAAGTAATTCCATAGTAGTAGAAACTAATTTGTTGGCCAAAAAAGATAAAATAAGGGTTGAAAGGAAAACAATTAAGGATGAACCATATTTATTAGAAAATACCAAGTTTGATGTCATGCTAAAAACCATGGAATTTTTTTTTGACAAATTAACTCCTCCTAGGGCTGAACCTCGACCTCAGGTTATAAATCCAAATTTTAGAAGACCCCTAGTACCCAAAAATTGTCAAAAAGGTCATGAATATCAACAAAAAGTAAGGGCCCATTTTCCTGAAATTTTTCATGAGGAAAGCCCCAGGAGGAAAGTTTGCATCAACCCATTAATTGTCATGATGAGGAGAAGACTTGTGTATTTTTTACCAAGGAATTTCATGATAAATCAACTTTGTTTTCACAAGAAAACAATAGCACTAAGTTGATGGTAGATGCAAAAATATATCAACAAGGTTATAATAATGTAGTGGCTGATATTCAAAGACAGTATAATCTCAGGGACAGAAATGTTGTGGCCAATATTCCTCCAGCAAAGCCTACAGTAGAGAAAAACAAGACGATTCTAAGAAATATGCACCTAAGAAAATGGATGAAGGACGGAAATAAGAAATGTGAAAGATTTGGAGAAAGTTCAATATGTTTTCAATTTGGAAAAAGAAATAGGAAATATTAATATTTCAATTCCTGTTTTTGAGCTATTAAAGAATGTACAATATAAGGAACATATTATCAAAATAGTAAAGGGCTCACAAACTAATCAGTTAATCAACATCAATGATCAAGATTCTTGAAGTATACAGGATGAATCTCCTAAATTTTTATTTGTTCCCCATGTAACTAAGGTAAATGAATATGTTCCCCCCTTTTATATCATCCTTAACATTCATGATATGGCCTTGCATAATGCCATGTTGGACTTAGGAGCATCACATAATTTGATGCCAAAGACTGTTATGGAAAACCTAGGACTTGATATCACTAGACCCTGTAAAGATTTATTTTCCTTTGATTCAAGAAAGGTCAAATGTTTGGGGTTGATTAAACACTTGGTTGTAAATTTGACTCAAATACTCACAAAAGAATTGTGATGGATTGGGCAGTGGAAAATATCCCACCAAGATTCAGAATGTTTCTTTCTCATCCCGGTTAGCTAAAGTGGGTGGTACTCTTCAAATGGACATGTCCTATGCTTTTATCCCTGTTTTTGGAAACATAAGGAGACTTTAAAAGGAAGTCCAGATGAAGTATGAGGTGAGTAGAAAAGCTAAGCCAAATATTCATCCTAGTTATGTTATAGAAATTGATTTGGGGTCATGAATTCTGTATAATGACTTAAATTTGGAGGAATAGAACCAACAACAAGCGGAGGATCAAGTTCAAATAAAAAATGATCGAGTGCCTGAGAAGAATGAGACATGGAACATGCATTTTGATGGATCTATTTACAGGGATGAAGCAGGCGCTGGTATATGAATCATTACGCCGGAGGGAGCATTCTTTCAAGTTATATTTTGAAAGCACTAATAACATAGCCGAATATGACGCTTTGATCATTGGTTTAAACATACTCAAGAAGCAAAAGGCTAAAAGGATTTGTGTTTTTAAGGACTCATAATTAATTATAAATCGGGTCAAGGGGAGATACTAGACAAAGCAACCAAGGATGAGAGCCTACAAAAATGAAGTCGAGGATCTGTTTAGTAATTTTTTATTTTTTTTTCTGGACCTAAGATTTCAACAATTTTTAGACAAGAAAATTGTATTGTTGATTCTCTTGATAATTCAACTAGAATGTTCAAAATTCCTATATATCCAAACATAAATTATCAAATAGGGATCAAGCATAGACCATCTATTCCAAATATCACAAGGAACTGGTAGGTCTTCAAAGATGAACAACATATTAAGAGATTTTTATAGATGACCAATGAGTTTACCAACACCTAGATTGATGAAGATATAGAATTAGAGCCATTTTCAAGGAAGTTTTTAAATGCATTTGGGGATCAACCCATTATTCAACTTAATAATAATTTTATTCCCAATGGTTTAGTTCCATTAGAGAGATTGTTTGATAGTAATGATGTTTTAGTAAAGTTAAAGATCAAACCAAATAGCAACAAATTGCAGGACTTTGATATAGGAACTAAGGAAGAGCCCAAAATTGTTCAATTTTCCAATTCTTTGGATGAGAAACATGAATATGAATATGTTTGTTTATTAATGGATTTTGTGGATGTCTTTGCATGGAATTAGGATGATTTGAAGGTATATGACAGAAGTATCATTCAACATACCACACCACTCAAGGAGGATGATAAACCCTTCAAGTAGAAACTTAGAAGAATTAATCAGAAGTTGTTGCCTTTGATTGAGAAGGAGGGAAGAAAGCTTCTTAATGCTAAAATAATTGTCTCTTTAAGATTTTCTAAATGGATAGCTAATATTGTACCCATGAGAAAGAAAAGTGGAGAAATAAGACCATGTGTCAACTTCATAGATCTAAACAAAGTTTCCCTATAGAATAATTACCCCCTACCCAAAATGGAGCAGATTTTGGAGAGTCTTGTGGGCTTGCAGAGGACGTCCATGTTAGATGGGCTTTCAGGTTATACCCAAATACTTGTGCATCCTAATGATCAAGATAAAACAACATTTACTACGATGTGGGGAATGCTTATGCATTCAAAAATGCCCTGCGGAATGATGAATGTTGGAGCTACATTCCAAAGGGCGATGGACATAAATTTTGTAGGAGAAAAGGATAAGTATTTAATGGTTTATCTGGAAGATATCACTGTATATTATGCATCTAATTTGGATCATTTAAAACATCTTAGACATGTATTTTTAAGGTGCATGAAATTTGGCATTTCACTCAATCCCAAAAAGTCACATTTTGCTATGAAGGAGGGTAAATTATTGGCCCACATTGTTTCTAAAGAGGGCATTAAAATTGATCTAGAAAGAGTTGCAATAATAAAAAAGCTTGAACTTCCTTGAAGAAAAAAGGACATGCAGTCATTCCTTAGTAAATTTAATTTTCTAAGGAGATTTGTGCCAAATTTTGCATGAATTGTAAAGGAAATTACTAATATGTTGGAAAAGAATAGCAAAATTAGGTGGACAGTTTCAACTAGAGAAGAATTTGACGAGATCAAGCATGCATTAACACATGAAACTGTTCTAATAATCCCATATTTCTGAAAGGAATTTCTAGTTTTTTCCTTTGCATATGAACACACTATTTCCAGAGTATTATTACAGAAAAACAGTGACAACCAAGAGCAACCTATTTCTTTTTTCAGAATATCATTAAGGGATTCATAATTGAAGTACAATATCATGGAGAAGTAGGCATTCACACTTGTTAAGGTGTTGAAAGATTTTAGATGGTATATTTTTCATTCTCATGTTAAATATTTTTTCCCTAACAACGTAGTTAATTTTTTTTTAAGCCAACTTCACAGTGATGGAAGAAGAGGTAAGTGGATCACTAATCGTTGGAGTATGACTTAGAGATCAAGCTAGCAAGGTTGATTAAAGGCCAGGGCTTGGAAAAGTTGATGACATAAACAAATGTTGATTCTTTCGGTATGGATTTATTATAAATATGTTTAAATGATACAAAAGAGAGGAGGGACTTAGAGTTGTCTAATGAACTTAACAATTCCCCATGGTATCATGACATAATTTATGTACTGCGAAATTTAGAAGCTCCATCAGGAATGAACAAAACCCGAGCGAGGTCTCTGAAATTGAAGGTTGTTAACTATTTTTGTTTTATTGACCATTTGTATTGGAAAGATCCATTAGGAATCCTCCTAAACTGTTTACTAAAAAATGAAGCAAAGGAAGTTGCAAAGGAATTTCATTAGGGTGTTTGTGGAGGCCATCATTATTGAAAAGCTATGAAAAATAAGATTCTCAGAGCAAGGTTTTACTGGCCAACTATTTTTTCTAATGTCCTTAAGGAAGTAACAACTTGTTTCAAATGTCAGATATTTAAAGGGAAAGCGAAACTACTCTCATTACCCTCGAAGCCCATCTCAGTAGAGACTCCTTTTCAACAATGGGGATTAGATTTTATTGGCGATATTCATCCATATTCTTTAGGATGATACAAGTGGATACTGGCTACTACAGATTACTTCACTAAATAGATTGAGGCTATGCTTAGAAGGCAAGCTATTGATAATGTAGTGATTCAGTTTTTAGAAAGTATTTTTTCCATATTTGGTTGTCCTAGAAGGATCATAACAGATAATGCTCAAGCTTTCAAATCTCATAAGATGGTCAAATTCTGTGAGGAGTATCATGTTACTTTGAGCCATTCAACAACTTATTATCCCCAAGGTAATGGCCTGGCTTATTAATCTAATAAAAGTTTGATTAGAATCATTAAAAGCTATTTGAAAACAACAAAAAGGCATGGCATATAGAGTTGAAATTCGTTTTATTGGAAGATAGGATCAACACCAAGAAATCAATTAGAACTTCACCATTTCAGTTATTATATGGCACTGAGGCATGTTTTCCTATGTCTTTGAGTGTACCAATGATGAGATTGTTGCAGGAGTATGATGTTTAACCTAACGACCTTGATAGATGAATCAATCAATGCATAGAAGTCCAAGCATTGAGAGAAGAAACCTATAACCAAGTACAATTGTTTCAAGAAATGCTGAAAAAGGTTTTTGACAAAAAGGTGAAGGAAGATAATTTTGAAGTGCAAGATTTAGTATTAAAGTGGATTCTAGTATTGAGGTGTAACACCCTCCTCCCATATCTACCCAAGTAACTGTCCAACCAGGGTAAACATGTGACGAGAAGTAACAATGATATGATTCGACCTCCTAAGTCACCTTAAGGAAGTGGAACCAATGGAAACACACCATACAAACCTTCCACATAAGCAATAGGACTCCTAGGAACCATCCCAACCGCTCTCCCATTGGGTTTTTAGACCATGAAACCCATGGAATCTCCCTTGATATGGAAAAGCATGCATCCAAGAGGCTCCAGACTCTCCCACAACATGGGTATGCATGTGTCTAGGGAATTTTCTACCTAGTGTTGTGCCTACGTCTCCAGGATTTGAGCCACTTTTTCAAACCTAGAGCCCAGTTCACTACCCAGAACTCAATGAAACTTTCAAAATTGCATAACAACAAAATAATGATACAAAAGCAATTACTTGAACAAGGATTTGATTGGACCCGTACTAGCCATGACATACATTTTGTCAAACATGACATAATTATGTAATCTATAGGTTTAAACAACATATCTGAGCATAGGGGTCTCATACTCATCTAGGAATCGCTAAGAAGTATTGATGGGCCTCAACATATTAGTTGTGTTTTCGTCCATTAGGCCACAGATACATTTTCATTCATTTACAAGTAAAAACATGATGAGAGCCATACATAGCTACTGTCATAATATGTGTCCATAACCAACATAATAACAATAGAAATACCAAGGAAACAACAACCATATAATCCACATATGAACCAGTATAATACTCATGAAATAACAAGGAGAAATAACCTCATATTAATGATGCAAAGGCCAACCAGGTTCAAGATTTCCACAAACCACCCGAACGTAGACATGGTTGAACCAAATCTCTCTTCAGTTGGTCACTCTCGTGCCATATTCCAAGCATGAATGAAGGATATCATAAAACACAACAATTAAACCATCTAGGGCTTCCAAAGGCCAAACGACCTCAACCCATCAAACAGTGATTCCACCTCATGGTCAGACATCACAAAACCATCATCAAATCAGTCTCTACCTAATCCTTTTAGGGCTTCAAAGTGTTTGCCGCAACCAAGGCTTCCAGGAATAGTAACTAAACCCATAGTTGTCATCGGGCTTCCAAAGCGTTTATCCAACCAGGGATTCCAGGACTAGTAACTCAACCCACCAAGGGATTCCATAGCATTTGTCCAACCAAGGCTTCCTAGACTAGTAACTCAACCCAAGCTATTACAGGGCTTCCTGAGTGTTTTTCCAACCAGGGCTTCCAGGACTAGTAACTCAACCCAAGCTAAAGGAAACATGAGAACCAACTAAAAAAAAAAAATGTACCCATAACACCATGGGTATCCTGGAAATGGAAAGGCTAGGCAAATCCACTGTCAATCCAGGAAATCCTTCATGCCAATGATAGATCATGACTAATAAACCACATGCATATGCCATGCATGCCATAACTAGTGAGGAAAATGTACATACAACTTGGTACCTGCAAGCAAAACTTGTTGTAGCTGTTGATCCTGATGTCCTCTTATGCTTTACTGCTCTTCCTTTGCCTTCTTTCTCCAAAACCCCAAGTATGCCACACTCCTCCAAGAGTGCTCCAAGAAAAATATAAGTTTCCAAGACTATGAGAGAGAGAGAGAATAGAGAGAGAGCTCCAAAACTAAACTGACAAAAGTCTGTGAATTGATCCTCATAAGACATTTTATTAATGAGGCCTCTATTTTCTTCATTTTCCATTATTTAACTTCATTTTCCTCCTCCCATGCAACCTGTGACCTTTCACCTCCCTTTTCTGCTCATTTCCATTATTTTCATAAATAAATGTGCCAAAATGCCACTTTTCCTTTCCAAAGCCTTTTCCATTTCCTTTGCAAAATTCTTTAGCCATTGATTAAGCATAAGAGATCCCCATAACTATGAGTTTTCCCAACATTCAGATTGGAATAAGTGTCCCATCAACCATGGTTGTTATTTGCCTTTATTAACTTTTATTACATGGAATTTTCACCAGGGTTGTTATAGAACCCCCCCCTTGGGGGAACACTATCCTTGGTGTTCAACAACACCTATAACCAAAAAGGTCGTTGTAAGCAAAACATACTAGCCATGGAGCTTTATAACTTAGCTCGTTGTAGTATTTACAATGACCATCCTCCTGAGAAGCAAACCAACATAACAACATAACAAGTATAACATCACAATGACATGACACCCATACCACTTATTGGAGCTTTATAACATAGCTCATGGCAATATTTACATTCATATACATATGTACATATACCAAACATCACCAAAACATGTACGAAAAACATATACCAAAGACACATATCAAAACATCCACTCAACCAATGAATAAGGAAGGATAAATAGCCCACATTTGATCCTCCATCACCCATGTAGCTTCATTGGGCCCAAAGTGCTTCCATTGCACCTTGACTTGCTCAATTTCTTAGCTCCAGAGCATGATCATTTTTCTCTGTAAAATGCACTGCGGTTCCGATTAGATCTCTCCTTCTGGCTCCACCTGCAATACATACCTTTCAATCACATGATAAACATCCTTAACATACTTATTAAGCAATGAAACATGGAAAACATCATGGATTTTCACTTTCGGAGGTAGTGCAAGTCGATAGGATACTGGGCCAATCCTCTTAATAATCCTGAAAATTCCAAAAAACCGAGGTGCCAACTTGGCACATAATCCAATCCTCAAGGGCTCTTCTTCAGTTTGATGTGTAAGTAGAACTATTCCCCAACCTATAACTCCTTGAGCAACCTATTCCGATGTGCATAAATCTTATGCCTATCTTGTGTTGCTTTCAAATTCTTCTTGATTACCTGCATTTCCCTCTTCATGTTTGCCAACATGTTCATTCCAATCAATTCCCTGTCAATTGGATCACTCCAATTGATAGGAGTATTACAAATTTTCCCATACAATGCCTCAAATGGACTCATCCTTAGTGACTCCTAGTGCCTATTGTTGTATGAGAACTCTACCAGTGGAAGGTATTCTTCCCATTTCCACTGTTGATGCATCACATATGTCCTCAACATGTCCTTCAATATCTCGTTGATCCTCTCTATTAGTCCATCTGTCTGTAGATGATAAGTTGTATTGAAGGCCAACTTTGTGCCCAAACCTACAAATAAATCCTTCCAAAACTTGGAAGTGAACTTGCATCCTTGTTTGACACATTCTTCTTCGAAACACCATGCAATCTAACCATGTCCCTAATGAAGACCTATGCTACCTCACTCTTTGAGAATGTAGACTTCACTAGAATGAAGTGTGATACCTTCATGAACCTGACCACCACAACCATGATGGAATCATGTTGTCTCACTATCCTCAGAAAACCTATGATAAAGTCCATCTAAATGACCTCCCATTTCCACTTTGGAATCAGAATCGACTGTAGCAGTCCACCTGGATGCTTACATTCTACCTTCACCTCTTGAGAATCCAAGAACCTAGCCACAAACTTTGCTATATCTCTCTTCAAATTCGGCCAATAGTAAAACTTCTTCACTGTTGTCAGTGTCTTTTGATAGCTTGGGTGACCTGAATATGGTTTCACATGAAGCTCCCTCCGATTCACCTTCTTGACCTCACTTCTATCTGGAACATATATCATGTCTCTAAATCTAACCAAAACATTTGTCGTGAGATGATAATCGACATCTTGTGCACCTGCATCTATACCTATACCTCTCATTAGGGGAATTTTGAGGTCTAAAATGGGCCTCCTAAGGAAATTATAAAATGATAGTGGAAATATTAAAATAAAACTAGATTGCATCATCGAATTTTACAGTGAAAGAAAAGAAAAAACTATTTTTTCAACTCATATTTTCAACTTATCTCCCTATGGGTTTACTCCAATTTCCAGCCGAAACACTCATTGGATGCATAATTTGATTCCTCATCAAAGGAGTACCCATTTTTCATACTTTTGAAGGACCCTATTAAATGAAAAATGAGAAATACATGAAAAACGTGATTGTAATCACTTTTTTTCATGTATATATCATTTTTCGTTTAGCAAGGTCCATTGAAAGTATGCAACATGGGTACTCCTTGGATGAGGAACTGAATTTTGCATCCAACAAGTACTCCCCTTGGAAATTTGAGTAAAACCTTAGGTAGATAAAGTGAAAATACAAGTTGAAAAAGCAGTTTTATTATTTTATTATTTTTTAATCTTTTTACCTTTTACCCCAAATATGGTGAATCATCCCCCATGGTTGACATCATCATCTTGAATCCTATTGGTTCTTAAAAGTTTATTTTGGTTGTACATTTTTCTTAGGAGGCCCATCTTAGACCTCAAAAATTCTCTAATGACTACTGCTTGTACCTTTACCTGTACCACTACCTATACATGTACCTGTACCACTACCTGTACTTGTACCTATACTCTGCTGCAACCTGTGCACAATCCCCATATACCTGACATCCTGCTGACCTGCCTACAAGATCATATCATGTAAATCTGTTCCATAGGAGCTCATAGTTGTTATGTGAATCACTTGTATCCGCATTCTAAGAGCATCGACCACCTTGTTCTCTTTACCTTTGATATACCTAATCTCAAATCGAACTCATTGATTGTGGCCAACCACCAAGCCTTCTTGCCATTCAGATTTGGTTGGTCAAATAGATGCCGCAACCCACTCTGATCACTCATCAATACAAGCCTCTTGCCTGGAAGATAGTGCCTCCACATCTTCAACGCATGTATGATCACTGCCATCTTAAGACCATGTTTCAGGTAGTTCTGCTCGTGCTCATTCAGCTTCCATGAATCATAGCATACCACCTGTCCATCCTACATAAGGACTCCACCAAGTCCTCTCTTGCAAGCATATGTACATACTACAAACTCTTTGTCTAGATATGCAATATTTAATATTGGTGCATGTGTCAACAACTGCTTGAGCTTCTCAAAACTTACCGCACACTCTTTTGTCCATTTAATTTTCTTACCTTTCGTCTCCAATGATGTGATAGGATAATAAATCTACTAGAAGTTCCTAATGAACTTCTTGTGATAACTCGCTAACCCCATGAAAGATCTCACCTCATCCACATTCCTGGGAGATACCCACTCCATGATAGCTCTTGCCTTTTTTGGGTCCACTGCTATGTTGTCCTTGGAAACCACATGTCCAAAGCAATTCTCCTCAGTTTTAAAGTAACTTCACTTGTTGAACTTAGCATACAACTAATGCTCTCTCAATAATCTCAACACTGTTGCTAAATGCTCGACATGCTCTTTTTCATTTTTTGAATATATCAATATACCATCAATGAAAAAAATAAAAAACTTGTCCAAATACAGACACAACACACTATTCATCAAACACATAAAGGTAGCTAGAGAATTAGTTAAACCAAATGGAACTACAATAAACTCATAATGCCCATACCTAGTCTGAAAATCTATCTTATATATGTCCTCTTCTTTAATGTGTATCTGATGATATCTGGATCTTAGAACAATATTTGAGAACATTGTTGCTCCATTCAATTGATCAAACAAATCATCAATCCTTAGTAACGGATACCTGTTATTGATTGCCACTTTGTTTAATTGCATGTAGTCAATACATAGCCAGAAAGTACCATCTTTCTTCTTCACAAACAATACTGGTGTGCCCCATGGTGATACACTTGGCCTAATGTACCCCTTGTCCAACATTTCCTTCAATTGCAGCTTCAACTCTACCAACTCAAGTGTACTCATCTTGTAAGGTGTCTTTGATGTCAGAGTTTCCCCTGGCACCAATTCAATAGAAAAATCTACTTCCCTGTGAGGTGGAAACTCTAAAATATCTGCAGGAAATACATCCTAAAACTGTTGTAGAACTAGGTACCTTCTCAAAACATATGCATCCTCAACTTTCTTACCTTTGTCACTAGAAATGTGCACCATAAATAACACACTCCCTTTCTTGCGACTACGCTTGGTCTGCATAGTTGTCACCTTTCTAACTAATGTTTCTTTCTTCTTACCCTGCAAGACTCTTTGTTCTTTATTGTCACCCAATCACTCAATAGATTTTTCATAAAAATTCATCTTGGTTCTATGAAGGTACAACCAATCCATTCCCAACAACATATTATATGATCCCAATGGTAATACATTCAAATGTGTTGAGGTAGGCATACCATTCAAATCAAATGTACAAGCTCTTACGCAATGATGAACCTGCTTCCTTGTACTTGTAGATAACTACACTAACCAAGACTTTTCATGCACTTATTTATTCAAACTACACTTATACACCAGGCCAAGATTAACATAACTATAATTAGATCCAGGGTCAATCAAAATAGAAATAACTTGGTCACAAATTTTACCATCCATCTCAATGATAGATGTTTGATGATCAACATGTCTGTTATCCAACACTGCATAGATCCTAGGAACACTCCGTCAAACATCTCCCACTTTCTGTGCCTCCTGAGCACTGTAGATCAATGGTCTCCCAACCTGATGTTGTGGACAATCTCTCCTACGATGATCTTTGCCACAAGTCCAACACTATATAGGTTTCCAGCTTGTGTCCTTGTTCTCCTCCTCAGATCAAAGTCTCTGTCCTCTGTCATATGCATTGAACTTCTTAGATGGTGTTGCATTCTCTTTATTACCTGCATTCTAAGGTATTGCTCACTTCTTGTCCCATTTTACTTTGTTCTATGCATTACCTTTCTAGTCCAGCTTAGTCTCATACGTGCACTTCAATTTCTCATAGAAATTCTTCATATTTCGGATGACCTCCTCCAATGATCTAGGCTCATTGAACTCAATTTTGTCTTTGAATGCAATCGGTAATCCACTAATGAATCTCTGAATCTTGGCCTTCTCCTCCTTGAGGTAAGGCACATACCTCAGTAGCTCCTAGAATCTGCTAGTGTACTCCTCATCTATCATCGATCCCATCTTTAGCTCATAGAATTCTTTTTCCATGTCATCAAAGTATCCCTCTGATAGGTACATCTTCTTGAATAGTCTTTCAAACTCACTCCAAGTCAAGTCCTCCTCATGAATACCTCTTACATTCTTCACATCTTCCCACCATGTCTGCTTTACCTTCAAGACTGAATGTAGCTATTCTGGGTTTCATGTTCTCTGAGTAATCATGCAACCTGAAGAAATTCCTCATACCAAGCAACCACGCCTATGCATTTTGTGATTTATTCATCTCTCCATCCAATGTAGGTGGATTTTATCTATTAAATTCATCTGGAAAGTATCCCCTATTACTCCTCTAGTAAGGATGATAACGATGATGACCATAATGCCTATCAAAACCAAAACTAGAGTTGTACCTGTGTCCATCACCTCTCTTATCCGGAGTATCCAACAACCTGCCATCTCTCACTGTTTCATCTCTATCCGACATATGAGCACCATAAGGCCTACTTCCATATGCCCCATTAGTTTTGTCCTCCTTCTCATGGTTAATAAGAAGGGGTCCCTGTCGCTACAATTCTGCATTGTCTCCCTTATAAATCTTTATTTATGTATTTAAGCTTCTCAATGTGTTTGTGAAATTAGAAGAGTTCCCAACACTACACTGCTCATCTGATCCATATGGAGAGTCTCAGGAAATGTAGTCATCCATCTTGCTAGTCATCTTTGATATTCTTCCTGCAAGGTATATCATATCAGCCAAACCAAATAACAATGAATCAATGTACCTTAGCATAATTCAGGGAGGAAACCTCGTCTGCAAGATCAATAAATCAACATAATATGTGTATAACATAATTGTTAACACATATAGCAATATAACACATAAGCATATAACCATATACCCATCATTCTAGCTAGAGTCCAGTCATCAATGCATGACCATATCAACTACACATAACATGGCCTCATGCATGAAAACAACCACCACATCATTGTACACTTGACCACATGTGAATACTATCAGGCATAACAAATGCATAATCAACCATACACTCATGACAACGCACTCCACAACAACACCATCAACTTCCCATGCCCACCTCACTACAACCATAACCCATACCAAACAAATGAAACTGGCTCATGGCCTTACAACACAAGAAACTTATATGCAACCGACATGAATGCATGACCAACACACAACCCATCTAGTTTGAGGGGCGAACCATGCTCTGATACCACTCTGTGGTACCAGATATCACACAAGGAGAATGAAAACCAAAAACCACCTAAAGAGAACAAACCCACCTTGATACCACTCCGTAACACCCTCCTCCCACATCTACCCAAGTAACCAGCCAACCAGGGTAAACATGTGACGAGAAGTTACTATGATATGATTCGACCTCCTAAGTCACCTTAAGGAAGTGGAACCAAAGGAAACACACCATACATACTTTCCACATCAGCAAAAAGACTCCCACAAAGCATCCCAACGACTCAGGAAAACAATCCCTTAGTCCCACTATGTTTTTAGACTATTAAACCCCTGGACGCTCCCTTGATATGGACAAGAATGCATCTAAGAGGCTCAAAACAATCCCACGACATGGGTATGCATGTGTCTAGGGATTTTTCTGCCCAGTGTTGTGCCCGCGTCTCCAAGATTTGAGCCACTTTTTCAAGCTCAGAGCCCAAGTCACTGGCTAGAACTCAATGACACTTTGAAAATTGCAAGATAAGAACAGAATAATGATACAAATGCAATTACTTCAACAAGGACTTAATTAGACGCCTCCTAGCCATGACATGCATTTCGTCCGACATGTCACAATTATGTAATCTACAGGTTTAAACAACATATCTGAGCATAGGGGTCTCATACTCATCTGAGAATCACTAAGAAATATTGATGCCTCAACACATTCACTGTAATTTCATCCATTAGGCCATAGATACATTGTTCATTCATTTACAAGTAAAAACATGATGAGATCCATACACAGCCATTGTAATAGTACATGTTCATAACCAACATAATAGTAATAGAAATACCAAGGAAACATCAACCATATAATCCGCATATGAACCAGTATAATACTCATGAAATAACAAGGACAAATAACCTCATATTAATGATGCAAAGGCCAACCAGGTTCGGGGCTTCCACGAACCACCCAACCATAGACATGGTTGAGACAGATATCTCTTCATCCACTCACCCCCGTGCCATATTCCAAGCATGCATGTGGGATCTCATAAAACATATCAATTAAACCATCTAGGACTTTAAGAGGCCACACCACCTCAACCCATCAAACAATGATTCCACCTCACAGCCAAACATCACAAAACCATCATCAGATCAGTCTCTACCCAAGCCTTTCAGGACTCTAGAGTATTTATTCCAGCCAAGGCTTCCAGGACTAGTAAGTGAACCCACAGTTGTCGCTAGGCTTCCAGAGCGTTTGTCCAACCAATGCTTCCAAGACTAGTAACTCAACCCACCAAGGGCTTCAAGAGTTTTTTTCCAACCAACGCTTCCAGGACTAGTAACTCAACCCAAGATGTTACAAGGCTTCCAGAGCATTTGTCCAACCAGGGCTTCTAGGACTAGTAACTTAACCCAAGCTAAAGGAAACATGAGAACCAACTAGAAAACATAGAAATGAACCCACAACACCATGGCTATCCAGGAAATCGCAAGGCTAGGAAAATCCACTGTCAATCTAGGCAATCCTCCATGCTAATGAAATATAAGGACTCACAAACCACATGTATATGCCATGCATGCCAAAACTAGTGAGGAAAACGTACATTCAACTCAGTACCTACAAGCAAAACCCATTGTAGTTGTTGATCCCGATGTCCTCTTGCGCTTTCCTGCTCTTCCTTTTCCTTCTTTCTCCAAAACTCCAAGTATGCCACACTCCTTCAAAAGTGCTCCAAGAAAACTCTAAGTGTCCAAGAGTATGAGAGAGAGAGAATAGAGAGAGAGCTCCAAAACTGAACTGACAAAAGCCTGTGAACTGATCTTCATAAGACTTTTTATTAATGAGGCCTCTATTTTCTTCATTTTCCATTATTTTTCTTCATTTTCATCCTCACATGAAACTTGTGACCTTTCACCTCCCTTTTTCTCCCAATTTCCATTATTTTCATAAATAAATGTGCCAAAATGCCATTTTTCCTTTCCAAAGCCTTTGCTATTGCCTTTGCCAAATTCCTTAGCCCTTAATTAGCCACAAGTGATCCCCATCACTATGCTTTTGTCCAACATTCAAATTGGAATAAGTGTCCCACCAACCATGGTTATTATTTGCCTTTATTAACTTTTATTACATGGAATTTTTACTAGGGTTGTTACTTGAGGATAATGGAAAACACGAGAAGTTCAACCACATCTAGAAAGATCCCTATAGAATAGCTGCATTCCATTGTAAATATACATTTATTTTGGAGGATCTAAACAATGAGCTGACCAAAGGAGGCCCAGTGAATGGGTGTTTTCTAAAACCTTATTTGTCTTAAAAGGACATTTTCCGCTTTCCATTTGTACATATTCATTTTATTTAAAGTAGTTGCAGCTGTGGACAAAAGCATGAAAGGATTAGAAGCCTTTAGTGAAGGCCTTGATATCTAGACAAATGATTATCATAATTCAGTTTCAGTTTCATTTTAAAAGTTAAATTTAAGTTCAGTTCGATTTAAGAGAAATAAATGGTGAATTTTCAAAATAAAGCAGAGGTTTAGTCTAATGAATCAGGCACTGGAGCAACGAGTTCTTTGTTGCCTCATAAGGAGGACAACATCCCTTCTCTAGCCAACTGTTAGCATTCACTTTTGTATTGCCAAGGGTAATGGAGAAGCTCATGATTACTATATATTTCTGACCTCAAAAGATTAGAAAAGCCTTGTTAGGTACATTGCCATTGAAGGGTTAGTTCCTTTGGAGTTTCGCCGAGGTTGGGTAAAGAATTCTGATTTTTTGTACTTTCTCACGATACTTTGTCCTTGCAAATTTCATGATTATGCTTAGTCTTAGAAAATTATGGTTATGTCCTTATTCTTGAAAATTTCATGATTGTACTCTGAAAAGGACAATTTTATTTGTTGAGTCTTAGATTTCTTTGAAAGCCCTAAGGTAATAATTGTATTGGTTACGCATTGCCCTCATGTTGGGTTGCAGAATGAGCCTCTGGGCTTAAAAAACTAAAACTCCAGGTACACTTGACAAGTATACATAGATGACATTGTTCACTAAGATTGGCACACTTGACAAATATACATAGATGACATTGTTCACTAATATTGCTACACTTGACAAGTATACATAGACGACATTGTTCACTAATATTAAAATTTATATAGAAATGGTATAGAGAGAATTTAATAGGGCCATTTACATACACTCTATATATAATGATGTAGAGATAATTCAATTGGACCATTTACTTATAATATATATAGGAATTATGTGGAGGAAATTCAATAGGATAATGTATTCTCTCATCTCATGGATGTCATTCTACACGAAATATGCTTTTCATTTTTATAGGGTAACTTGTCAATCGTTCAAACAATTGCAATGAGTTCTTTAAAGGAAATCAATATATACTATTATTTTATGTATATCAGTGTAATCTCCAATAAAGAAGAAAACAACAAAAACTATTTAAAACCTCCACCAACATAATTTTCCATAAAAGAAATATAACTTACAACAATGTTTTTCCATAAGAGTTATAGGCCTAATGACTAGTACACATGTGCATTATGATGGAGGACGCCATGTGCAAGAGAACATAGAAATAATAATATTTTTTGTCAACAAAAATGAATAAATACTACTTATTAGTGTCAAATTTATAATAAGGAACCATACTTGCATGGAATTAATTTTGATCCCTATTTCCTATTGCGGTGTCTTAGTAATAAGTAGGCATAAAGAACACAAGAAGGTAATATTGATAAATGTAAGCAAGTAGTAAATGCAAGCTAAATAGGAAATAAAAGTGTAGGAAGTAAGAGGTGGACCCATGGAGCATTGGTAGGTACCATTTGTAAATCCAAGGAGAAGAGGATGGGTAGGTACCATTTGTAAATCCAAGGAGAAAAGGATGGGGAGTTGATTCAAATTGGTGTTGATTTCAATTGAAATTGTTTCTCCTATATGAGAAGCAAAATGATTCATCACAACCAAAGTTTTTGATTGCATGAGCTCCATAACAATAGGATTTTATTATAAGATTGATAACATTTCCTTTTTTGAACTATAATGGTGTGGGTAATCATTGTGATAAATAATGAGGGCTACATAGTAGTTAGCTCCATAACAATAGGATTTTATTATATAAGATTGATAACATTTATTTTTTTGAACTATAATGGTGTGGGTAATCATTGTGATAAATAAAAAGGGCTACATAGTAGCTAATACCTGTGACTTAGCTTAAATATAGCTTAATTAAACTAAAAAATAATAAAGACAAAATTCATCACAAAAATAAAGCAACTAATAAAATGTTGTCTTCTTGAATGCCATCAAGAAATATGATTAACTAATATGGTTTCTATATATATATATATATATATATAGATTACTAAAATTTGTTTTATAATAACAAGAAGCTGCATAGTAGCTAGTAACTGCGACTTAGTTTAAATATACTTAATTAAGCTAAAAATAATAAGGATAAAGAATTCATCACAAAAATAAAGCAACTAATAAATGTTGTATTGTTGAATGTCTTCACCAAAAATTAAGAAATATGACCAACTAATATTGTTTATATTAACATACACACTATCTATATATATATATATATATATATATAATATATATATAATATATATATATAATTATATAATTTAGTAAAATATGTTTTTAATATAATAATAAACTATCAAAATTGAAAATATGGAGAAAAAACTATAAATCATGAAAATGGAAATAATAGGGAAAAAAATCAAAATAAAAAAGTTAAATAAAAAGGAGATAAATCTAAAAACGAAAAAACTAATAATTAACAAAAATGGAAGTTACTAAAAAGTCCATAATAAGATCCCAACCAATCACTTTACAAATACATAAATTTAAATAATATTAGAAAATAACAAAAATTGAATTCCTAATATTAAACTATGGATAAACAACATAATTTTTTAATCAAAGACAAACTAATACCCAAGTGAAAGCAAAACTAAATGGGTAGTATAATAATAAGTTATCTTAAATTGAAATTATGGAGAAAAATCTAGAATTCATGAAAATGGAAATAATAGAAAAATGAAAAGAAATAAAAAGTTAAATAAAAAGAAATAAATCTAAAAACAAATAATAATAATAATAATAAGAAAAATAAAACATATTCTAAAACATTCCCTTATCTTTCTATTGGAAAAATTAAAAACAATTTTCATTTCAAATTTTACAAACAATTTTTATTTTGATTTTCATTTATGTAGAAATAAATTATCCTTTTTATAACATACTAGAAAATTTATACCTGCTAAAAATGTTATCAAAAATTCACCTGCTAAAAAATGTTATCAAAAATTCCAATTAATCAAATTGGAAAGTTGATATAATTATTTATATTTTTCAAAATAATTAAATTTAATACAAATTTTATAAATTATTTATATTTTCAAAATAATGAAATTTTATACAAAATTTTCATATCATAGAGAAAATTTTCATTTTTTAAAATCTGGTGCAACAATAATGGGATGTTTCTTTCCATCTGTCATTGAAAATCAAGTATCTATTTAATTGTCTTTCCAAACTCTATGGATGGACGTGTCTTCGGAGTTGTTTTTAGTGACTTTTTGGAGTTTTTGGTGCTCGTGCTAGAATCTGATGAAAAATTTATGGTGAAATCTTGATTTGGGGAAAAAATTATATTGAAATCTTGATTTGTGCTATTTAAACTAGTTTTTTTTTACTTTGCCACAAGATGAGCATTTGGGCAGCTGAGCACTTTCCTTGAGGAATAAGGAGGCCCAGTGAAAAACCCCAAGGCACTTCTATTATGAAGGAGTTACCCATCAAGCTTGTGATTTTAGAAAAATTAAACCCGAAAAAACTTCCTAAAACTTTCACTAAAAACAACTAATATGTTTTCTAACAAAATACTTGTGATTTTAGAAAAATTAAACTTGAAAAATCCAAAAACTTTTAAAAAAACAACTAGTATGTTTTCTAACCTGATCCGACACACAAATACCATAGGAGATCATAAGTTCATTAATTTACTACATTTTCATATTTCTTATCTACGGCATTTTCATATTGCTTATCGGATGAGAATATAAGAATATGCAATATTGAATGGCCACATGGGTTCTCACATATCTTTGTTTCAGGGTTATTTTAAATACTTAGATGTCATATTACATGTCATAGTAGTTTAACTTGGTGGTGTTTTCAGTTTTTTGTCCGGCTGAATTTTGGATTGATTTTATCTGAAATTTGGCTCAGAAAAATTATAATTTTAAGTTAGAGTGTATATAATTTATTTATTTTTCCAGAATTTTAAGAATGTTGATTTTTTTAAATTTTAAGTATTGATTTTTTAAATTTTAAAAATATTATGAAAACAAAATTTAAAATTTATATATAATATATAATCCAATTTAAACATAAAACTATTCAAAAATTCAATTTAAACATGAAAACCAGTTGAATGTCATCTAGAATTTTATTAACAGATTTGGAAAAATAAAAACCCAAAAATTCCATCAAGTTACAGATAGACTGACCATCATAAGTATGAACAAATAGCAGTGTGCGTAACGTCGCCGTCAGACATAGAGAGTACCATAAAAAGTAAGTACCATAGATAGCGTAGACCCTAAACCGCAAAAGTCTATAACGTCCAGAGAAATAGTCGTGTAATCTGACACGGATTCCATTAATTTCTGTTCAATTTTCTACTCCTAATTCTCCACCTGCAAAGCAGGGACGCTCCGTCGTCACCAAAAAAGTTCTCACCTCCGCTCTTTCCACGGCGTGAGATATCTAGCATTTCGATCGTACCACTTGTGGTCAAATTTGGTTTAATTGATAGCGTGGGATAGATCGTACCACTGTTCTCGTCAATTTTTGTTTTAAATTTGGTTGAAATTATAGCGATAGTTTCAACGAGCTGTTTTTTTCCGGAAAATTATAATAATTTTGGTAAGATTTTAGATACAATGTGGTAGAGATTTTTGTAAATCCAAGTTAGAGCTGTTTCATAGGATTTTGATGGTGCTAATCTATTTTTACCATCGAAAACATGATTCAAACAAATCTACTGCTAGATTAAAAAAAATGCCCACATTCTGGCCACTTTTGACCCAGCGAGCAATTCCTAGGGCTCATTATCCTTCTTCTAAATTATATGGCAACTCTGAGTTGCAGGGAATTGTCTCCGAACATTTCGTACAAAGATTTAGACCAATTTTTTACCCATACAAATCTTATTTTCCACCCAAATAACAAAGATAACACCAAACATTTATGTGGTGTGTTTGTCTTTCCTAGGTTGCTGGCATACATAATCCTGCCAAGATTGGATCACAAGCTCTTAAGGATATATAGTCCTGCCCATGATTGGATCACAAGACTTGTGAGACCAAATCTCCCCCACCTAGTCATTTGACCATATCCTTGAGACTTAATTAAGACCAATCTTGTAACACTATCATGTTGTGCATTTGTTTTATTTTTGATGGATGAAAAAGTGGTGATTTTAGTGGTGTTCAATTTTGTTATTGGATAAGGTTGGCCCTTATCCTATATCTCATTACAAGATTGGACAATTTTTACATTTTATACTTCATATGAAACCCAACATGAAAGAGTATTATTGTGCTGAAAAACATTGTCATTGGAATTTTTTCATATCTATATATATATATATGGAATTTTCAATATATATATATATATATATATATATATGAAAAAATTCCAATGAAAAAATGCATTTTTTATAATACAGTATTCATGTGACTATGAGTGGAAGATGTGTGATTTCATACATGTTCAACATGGAGTGAAGATGTGTGATTCTATGTATTCAACATGGTGTTAGAAACTTGGTATACACAAACATGTGCTAGCTTACATCTTTTTAACTCACAACTCAGTGAGGATCAAATCCTTATGGGTATTTTGGATCAAATTTTTATGGCCTTATGGGTATGTTGGATCAAATTTTTATGGGTTTGTTGGCTAGCCAAGAACTCCCCTACAGTAAAATGTAGGAGCCCCATTATAAATTATAATTTCACCCTTCTAATTGCACTTGATTCATGGATAGATTTTCCTATCTTCATTCACTGACTTTTGCCCCTCTTGCTCCTTAGAGTTTGATTGTCTTGACACATCTTTTTGGTTGATCCTTTGGAATTACTACTTTGGTTGCTTGATCTTAGGTCATTTCTCACATAGATTTCAATTGTCCCACTGCATCAACATTTCAACCACATACAACTTGCTTTTGAAAACGATCTTGATGATTTAATTTGAACTCTCTTCTTTTAGTTTATCTTTGTTTTGCTTGAATCTTTTGGAAAAATAACCTCATTAGTTTCATTTCTTAAATGACACTTTCATATCTATGTGCCTTAAAAAAATATATAAACACACATCAATATAAAATAAAATTTATGTATATATTCTAAAATGTATTATACTAGCAATTGCACCAAATGTTGCAAAGGAAACGTGGTAAGGCATAAATTTGAGAAGAATTGGGACATATAGAAGATCATGTGTGGCTAATCCAATGATTTAGACTTGATGATAATTCAATGTCCTTGTTTTAAATTTATACAAAATATTGTTTAGAAGTATAATTCAACAATTGCATAAAATTTTTTGAATATAAATAAAATAGTTCAATGTTAAATTTAACAAAAATGTGATCAATGCAACATAGTTTAGAATCTTCATGTATTTTATTCTACTTTTCTTATAATAAGATTTTCTTATAACAAGGGCTACATAGTAGCTACTCTTGCGGCTTAGTTTAAACATAGCTAAATTACAGTAAAAATATTGAATTCAAATTAGTGTTAAGGGTTAGAATTCCATCAATTTGAATCTTACTGATGGGTAAAGTCTCTCATCTGTGCAATTAAAGGGCAAGGCCCTAATTTCAATGCTTATGCAAACATAGCTTTAAAAAACTATAATATGTTATGCTTGCAATTACATTTGAACTACATTAGTCATCCAAATCAAGATTGTCTATCCAAGTCAAGATTTATATAATTTTATTTTATAAAATTTGAACTAAAATATTCAATAAAAAATTCTTTAATATAATTATTAGCTTATAAAATACATAAATTTATTTTTAAAATTTTAAATTTATATTTGAAAAAAATAATAACGGTGATTTATTATTTATTTATAAAAATGCGTATGTTTAATTTTTTTTAAATTTGAATAAGAATTTGACGATCAAAAAAAAGAGTTAATACATATATAATATTATTTATTTATTAAAATTTGAATTAAAATTTAATTAATTTTTTTTTTATATAATAATAGTCTGTAAAAGAGTTGATATGACAAGAATGAAGTACATTGAGAATGTTTCAAATTCTTACTAATAATAATAAATAAAATATTTATAAAAATATAAAAAAATATTTTTTAATAAAATATATATAATATAATTTAACTGTATTAAATCTAAAACATATTTCATATATTTGACTAAACTAATTATAATAAACTCAATTACCTAATGCTTTATCCTCCGGCCACGTCATAATAACAATCACTAATTTTTCCTTATTATTTTTTTCATTTAAAAATAGCACTTAGAATTATAAAGGAATTTAAAATTATTTCAATTGCTAGCAGAGGAACATGAGAGTCCCTGGCGCTTCGTTTGGCATCAGTAGTAGAGAAAATGGTGTAGACTAGAACGAAGGTTCCCACAATCTCAGCCCCCAATCCATCTCCCTTGGTGTAGCCGTGAGTCACAGAATTAGCACCTCCATCATTTGTTTGGTACTCACCTTCCATGAATCCCTTCACCACACCAGCCCCACAGATGGCTCCCAAGCACTGGCATATCATGTAGAACACAGCTCAGAGCAGAGACAACTTTATGGCTAAGAACAACCTAAAGGAACTGCAGGGTTAGTGTGACCACCTGAAATTCCTGTTGTGCAATAGACGAGACAATAGATCATTCGCCCAAAGGCCCATGCAACACCTTAAATTCAGTGCAAACATTATCGGCCCTCTTGTTACCCATGACCGTGAGGATCATGACGTAAAGAAACAAGAAAGTCGCCGTGAACTTTACAATACCCGTCCTCCAGAAGGACCATGACGCGAACTCCCCGGGTTTGAACAGTGGAGCCGGACTAGGCTCCTTGTAATCCTTTTCCCTCGTCTGTGTCGCAGTCCCAACTGATGCCTCTCGGAATACTTGTTCACCCCGAGCTTAACGTCTTCTTCTTTTCCTTCCATTTTCAACACAAATACTCACAAAGAACCAAGAGATTCTAAGACGGTCTGAAACACTCAAAAGAAAGCCAAATACTGTAGCGCAACAAATGCAGAATGGATGAATGTGTGACTAGCTTAATGCAAGTTTATTCAGAGAGAGATGTACATATTTGATGATGCTGATATTACCAGAGTGGGGATAGGACCAGTTCCCGCCAATTCGCAGGGGAGTACACCTCGCAAGGCTGGGCACCTCGGCTAAGCAAAGAAGCACGTGAAGTAATTCAATCTCTCCGGTTCGTTCATCTCCAAAAAGATGGTCCGTTACCTCACTTACGGTTGTTGAATAAGGATGGACGAATTCCTGCAAGAGAAACCCTCTTCTGCAGCACTGAGATGGGAATAAACTGATTAACCCATCAATAAATTGTTAATCAAGAAATAGTTTTTAATTAAATTTAATTATTAGTTTTTTCTAACTACTAATTATTAATCCAACAACTTAAAAATCTTCAATTTTCTGACATTCTATCTACTAATGCAAACTTGTATACAGTAACTCCTTACCACATATTATATATAATTATATCCTACATATAAATTATTTTAAATATTATATGCATTATTCCAAAAAAACATAATATTATACATTTTGTATAATATAATGTATCATATTCATATCATCATTATTGTTGGTATATATGTTAAAAATCTTAAAAGCAAAATACAAACGAACCTTTTAACAAAACCCAAATATATATATATATAATTATAACATTATTATGTAAAAATGAAAAGTTATGTATATATAAAAAGGATCGGAATAAACAAAATCTAGAGAATGTGCATATCATAAATATTAAACAAAAAACGCCACAAACAAAATCTAAAGAATGTGCATATAATAAATATAAAACCGAAAAAAACGCCATAAACAAAATCTAAAGAATGTGCATATAATAAATATAAAACACAAACACAAAAAAAAAATGAGGGGAAAGTGAAAAATACACTGGACTACCCATGTGTGAGAACGAGTTTCCTTCTAAAAAGGGATTTATGTATACAGTACTCTAACGTGCTATGAGTTTTACGCATACTACACACTTTATAATGTTTCCAATCCTAACATAAAACAGATGGCGCATATAGTATTAACGCGAATATGTGGAAGAACGACCCTATTGAATGTATTATACTTGTTCGAGGGCGATATGAATTTAATAATTTCCTATGTTGTTTTAGTTCTTTTTACACACACACTTGATTGAAATTATCCTCCAGTGACCTATGTCTTAAGGATAATGTTGGTATGTACACTCGAATATGGGTTTCTATAAACTATTTATGGTGACTTATATTTCCTTAGAATGTTGTTTACATGTGAAATCAACTAATGCTTGTACCTTCACCATTTCTATATTCATATAGTCTTTAAGTGTTGGCCTACTGAATTATTTGGAGGATTAAGTATTGAAGGATTTTTTATGTTGTGGGAATTGTTATGGTTATTCATTTCACTGTCTCGGCCAAGAATAGGCCAAGAATAGTAATTAGATAATATTAGATAGTTATTTAGTTATTTATATTCATGTTGATTTTTGATGTTCAACATTAAAACAAGTGTAGATTGTTCTGTGTTTGTTTAAAAACGCAGAAGCTTGCACTATTATAGTTTTCAATCTTATATACATAGCATTAAAAATCATCAATATTTTAAATTATAATTGCATTTATAATTTAGATCTAGCTTTTAGTTTTCATTTGAAATATTCAATATTGCACGAAGAGAATATCATCATCATCATTATTATTCCCAGTCACTTCAGTTTCCGTTGTCTCTTCTTTGTGTCAATTATATTAGGTAAACAATAGAATAGACATATTAACACATAGCTTTAGGTTCATGTATATATAGCTTAGGTAACTTTAGGATTCCCTAACTATTTTCTTTGCAAGAGGAAGAGACCTACATGCCAACAGAGCCTTTAAACCCGACGAGAATGGCTACTTTACATGGCTTGGGCTACCTAAAGAGCCTTGGTTAGGGCTACATCCCCTTTGTTGGCAAAGGTCTAAAGGTCTGTGTGTATGGTGTGTTTAGTTTCCTATGAGTCCCCAAAACACCTTCCTTGTAGTTGGTTGCTTCCTACAAGGAGACATACAAACAAATCGGTGATGTTGGTGAACAAACATTGACTAACAAAGCATTTACTTGAATGGAAATAATGAGTGAACAAAACTAAACTAAATAACATTAAACACGCCTGCGAAGTAAAAGAAATCAACAAAGGAGTAGAAAAATGATCCTCTTTATTGATTGCTAGTGGTGGAAGAGTTACAAATAAAGTATCAAAGATACTTGAAGAGAGTTGCTTGAGCAATGGTGCTCAATATTCTCTGTACATGTTGATCACTAACTCTGAGTATCTTTTATTGCATACAAATGAGTGTATCATTTTCTCATAATAACAGTTTCCCCTTATGTGTGAGGTTAGGAGTAAGCATATAGTTGAAATACATGATTTTCTATACCAACGATGACTGTTACTTCTTGAGAGAGAGAGGGACTTGCTCTGGAGATGATTAGAGAAAGATCCTTGACTGAGAAATGAAAGAAAACCATGCTCTAAAGAAATACAAATACTAAAGTGTTTATATGAGGCAGGCATGTCCCATGCTCATTATGATGACTATGACTGAAATATTACAAACATACATGAAAGGTCCTGTCAAGTTAGTGTTGAAGTGGTTGACATGCTGTTGGTTGTAGAAGATAAGTGCATTCATCTTGAGGGGCATCTCTGACAAATAGGTCGAGTTGGGTGCCCCCATTCATCAGATACAAAGAGGTGTGACTAAAAGCATGGGTCTTCGACTGAATCAGAGAACTGAAATGACCATAAAGTATGATACTACTCTAACGTGTGTTAGTTCTAGTCTTCGCAGCTTGTTACAAGGGATCAAATGGGCTCTTACTATGTCTGGTTTTAAGAGATGTTTTGCACATGAGTTTCAATGCAAATCATATCCTAAGCATGTTCATCAGAAGCACTTAGAAAAGGCATTCGAACGATATATCACACTACCAAAACCGGCTCCCGGATCAGACGATATGATTGAAATGAATGATTGATTCTTGATTATGCATGTCTTGAGGTCATTTGCTGCACACAAGGACAAGTTTACTATAAAATTAGTTTCTGAAGTAATGGACATGAATTTTACAAAATTGAAAGAGGTTTTTGTCAATCACATACCAAATAAAAAAACCTCCTTTATTTTATGCACAAGTGTTACTATGTGGGAGATATATAGTGATATTTGAAGCCTACATTAAAACAAAACAAAATTTTCATTTATTTTACTGTTTTAGTCATCGTAGTGCGACACCAATTTACAATAGATGGAAAGTAATTTTGGGAAACCCAAGAATTTTTTTGTCAACCACAAGCCACATAACAAAAACCTCTTTCCGTATATTCACAAGTGTCATGAATTGGAATAATCGACTAGATCTTTATAGCCTATTTTTACAAATTTAAATATTTAATGATTTTATGTTTTAGAGATTATTTTGTGGCACAAATTCTGAGCAATTGGAAACGAATTTCCAAAATTTGAGAGATATTTTTCTCAAACATTTTTTTATCTACAAAAATCGCTTTTAGTTTTGTAACAGATGTTATGGTTCAAGAGATATGTTTTCATCTTTGAGCCCTATTTTCAGAAACTCGGTCCAAATTTGATGTAACTGATTCTATCTTGAGGGAGATGGTTGAGCTCAACTCCCTTAGTACAAGGATGAGCTAATTGTATATATTTTATGAATTTCAGAGTGTAATGGTTCAAATTTTTTAGTAGAGGAAAGTTGCTTTGGACTGTGTAAAGCTTTTTCTGAATATTATTTTTGATGGAGCAGCTTCTACCCTTTAGATTTGGGATCCATCATGTTGTTTAATGTGCAACATGTTTTTCTTGTAAATTCATTTCCATGCTTTGTTTTTTCTGCTAATTCTTGTTACAACATTATCTATGAGAAGTGGTAGGCATCCATGCAAGATGCTCCTATTACAATGAATTTTTTGTTAGTGGTTATCTTTGCAGAATCCATCCTCTGTTAGATGCTCTGTTGAGTAACCCGGTGTTTCTTTTTATTCTAATGCTGCCACTATAGATCCATCCCTTGATTGATGCCTATAGGGCAGTGATATTTCTCCTCTTTCCTGCTCTCATTTACATCTTTTATCTGGCTGAACATTGCACTTATTTTTCCCCAAGTTTGCCGAAAAAAACTAGCCTCGATTGCATAGCCCAATGATCACTTCTCCTGCTGCTTTTGACCCACAACTTTCAATCAAATCCTCCTACTTCATAGCTAGCCTAAGATTCACTTATTGCAGCCATGTTTTGTTGGCAAAGAGAGATACCTCCATGGTCTGGTAGGGCTAGATGCCAGATCAAAAGCTTGGTTTGTGGTTACCTTCATTCTAAGTGCTAACATATTGGCACCATTGCCAGGGAACGAGGTGATAGATCTTCTCTGGGAAAGATCATTCAAGTTGTAGATCTGGTTGCTGATGATGGGAAGCGATTAGACACATATGAAGGCTAAAACATTCACCTAGCAACTCCAACTAAATCCAGAGTTTCCAGTGCTCACTGAT
Source organism: Pinus taeda (assembly GCA_000404065.3). Classification (NCBI taxonomy): domain Eukaryota; kingdom Viridiplantae; phylum Streptophyta; class Pinopsida; order Pinales; family Pinaceae; genus Pinus; species Pinus taeda. Next base: position 39,126 of record APFE030168830.1, read on the forward strand.
CCGTTCATGTACTAAAATAAGATGGTAGGGTATGTATCAAACCCTGTGTGTTGTGAAATTTTCGAAGAAGTTAGAGATCAGTTAGTGGATATTGAAATAGATGAGGTATTTTTCATTACCGTGCTTCAATGTTTGAGATCTCCGAAGTTTCCTCTTAATGGTAAAACTGGTTTCTTTGAGTTAGCGGTTGAAAAATTTGAGAAGGAGATTGAGTATATAAATGTTCAAATTAAGTCATATGAATTTCAAGATCCCAAAAGGTTCTTGGAAACTCTCCCTCCTTCAAAACAAGAAACAATAGGGCTACCCGTGGATGTTTGCATTGACAGTTTGTAGCTAGAAGCATACGTCGAGGAGTTAGGGAAGCAGACATGTTTTGGCTCCTATGATCCTATTGTTGCATATATGGAATACTTTTTTAGTTTGAATGACAAACCAGATTGTCTTTTACATAGCCAGACTCATTTTGTGCATGTATGGCTGTCAGCATTTCCAATTGTGTCCTAGTTCAAGCGCTCCTTAGCATCATCGTTGCCACAGCTGGTTGATTGGTTGGGTTGGCATTATAAGATTACTTGATCTATCAATTTTGCATCATATTAGGGTAGATTTGTAAATAAATAAGTTGCCCAAGGAAACATTTCAGTTTCTGGTATTTGTTTATGTACATATTGCAGTTTGTATATGTTTTTGGATTGGTATGAGTTTTTTGGGTTTACATTTGTTTGTGACCATATTGCCCAATCGATGAGGCACTTGGTCTATGGTGTTCTTGACACCTTCGAGGAGCTGCCATCCCCAATAAGGCCAATGTTAGTTCCAGTCTTCGCAGCCTGTCACCAGGGATCAAATGGGTTCCTATTATGTCCGGTTTTTAAAGATGTTTTTCACATGAGTTTCAGTGCAAATCATATCCTAAGCATGTTCATCAGAAGCAGCTCGGAAAAATATTTCCAACAGTATATCACTCTCCCAAAACCAGCTCCCAAATCATAAGATCTGATCAAAATGAATGATTGATTATTGGTTATGCATGTCTTGAGGTCATTTGCTGCACACAAGGACAAGTTTATGACAAAATCAATTTCTGAAGTAATGGACATGAATTTTACAAAAGCGAAAGAGGTTTTTATCAATCACATACCAAATAACAAAAACCTCCTTAAGTTATTGTACAGGTGTTACTATGTGTGAGATATGCAGTGATATTTGAAGCCTACATTAAAACAAAACAAATTTTGCATTTGTTTTACTGTTTTAGTCATCATAGTGCAGCGCCATTTTACGACAGATGGAAAGTAATTTTGGGAAACCCAAGGATCATTTTGTCAACCACGAGCCATATAACAAAAACCTCTTTCAGTTTATTCACAGGTGTCGTGAATTGAAATATTTGACTAGATATTTACAACCTATGTTTACAGATTCAAATATTTAATGATTTGCTGTTTTAGAGATTATTTTGTGGCACAGATTCCTTGCAACTGGAAATGAATTTCCAAAATTTGAGAGAGGTTTTTCTCAAAAATTACGTTATATACAAAAAAATCTTTCAGTTTTTTAATAGGTGTTATGGTTCAAGAGATATGAGTTCAACTTTGAGCCCTATTTTCAGAAATTCTGTCCAAATTTAATGTAACTGATTCTATCTTGAGGGAGATGGTTGAGCTCAACTCCCTTAGTATAGGGATGAGCTAATTGTATATATTTTATGAATTTTAGAGTGTAATGGTTCGACTTTTTCAGTATAGGAAAGCTTCTTTGAACAGTGTAAAACGTTTTCTGAATATTATTTTTGATGGAGAAACTTCTACCCTTTAGATTTGGGATCCATCAAGGTGTTTAATGTGCAGCATGTGTTCCTTGTAAAGACACTTACATACTTTGTTTTTTTTTATAATTCTTGTTACAACATTATCTAAGGGAAGTTTTAGGAATCCATCCACGTATGATTCTCCTTTCACAATGATATTGTTGTTAAATGTAGTGGTTATCTTTGCAGAATCCATCCTCTGTTTGATGCTTTTTTTAGTAGCCCTGTGTTTCTTTTTCTTCTAATCCTGCCATTGTAGATCCATCCCTTGATTGATGCCTATAGGGAAGGGAGCTTTCTCCTCTTTCCTTCTCTCATTTACATCTTTTATCTGGCTGAACATTGCACTTACTTTGCCCCAAGTTTGCCAATAGAAACTAGCCTCGATTCCATAGCCCAATGGTCCCTTCTCTTGTTGTTTTCGACCAATAACATTCAATCAAATCCCTGTACTTCTTAGCTATCCTAAGATTCAATTATCACAACCACATTTTGTTAGCAAAGAGAGAGCCCTCTCTAGTCTGGCAGGGCTAGATGCTAGATCAAAAGCTTGGTCTGTGGTTACCTTAGAATTGCCTCTTCTCAGCCTTGAGGTTCATTATGAGTGCTAACAACGTGAAAGCTTATGCTGGTGTTAAATGTCAGGGAGATCAATGACATCAATGTGTAATAATGGTTCCCACTACGCCACAGGAGACTTTCCTGAAAAGGCGGGGGGAAATAAAGGTAGTGCTTCGATTATGGAAGATGTGTGTCAATACCAACAGAAAAGAAGCACCAACTACCCGAAAGATTATTCTGAGAAATCCATATGAAACTGAGGAAGATGTTGTAATAATATGGGTCAATAGGCATGATACCAATAGTTGATAATATAAGAGGGATATAGAAAACTACCCATGGTTGGAGCTGTAATACAAGTGGTAGTAGTCAAAATGAGAGTGTTGAGGTTTATGCCCCTGGAGTTGATAGGACATCGGGGGGAGGTATATGTACATTCTGACTATCATGGTAGATGTATGAGAAAATGGTGAAGGTCTGAGGAGGATAAAAATAAAGCTCCAACCAAGGCCCTCTAAGGACCGCCAATAGGTAACTGACACAAAAATATGGGTGAGAATCATTTTCTAGAAAGAATCTTTGTGCAGTTGCCAAAAGAATTTAACAGTGGTTTTGGATGTAGTAACAGAGAGATGGGTGCCCCAAGAATATGAGGGCCTGTGTAATGATGCAGGTGGGTTTTTGCAGAGGGAAAGGGCCCCATTGGTTGGCCTCAGTATGAGGTGAATGAAGTGAATTCGATTACACAAATGGTATATTATAATATGGACAAATGGAAGGCCAAGTGTAGAATGTAGTGGTGCTTTCATCACGATCTGAAAAAAATGGTGGCCCGGGAGGACGTTGGTAAGAAAACAGTGTAGAAGGGAGATATGAAGCTGATCTTCAAGTCATGCAAATGAAAATGGTTCTTGGGCTAGTGAAAGTGGTCCTGGATACCAATTATTTCAAGGGAACTACAAACTGGGGTAATCCATGTGGGTGAAGCGCTATTGACCAACATGGAAGTTTACCATGTGCGTGTTGAGGGTGGTAGAAAATGTGGCTAAGATGGAGAACCTTATGTTTAATTTCAGAGAAATGATGTAAGGATATGCATAGTTTTTTAGGAAACCTATCATGCTTAGTGAAGAATGATACCTTAACTGTTGATTGGTGCTAGGGGACTAAGTTCATTGTAGAAGATACCAATAACCTACAAATTTGAAACCAATACCCCAAGTGAAAACATATTTATATAAAAACATGCATACTACAACTTTACTAAAAAAATGTATCCAAAAACACAAAAAGACGAACCTAATGGGTACTCTGAAATGTGAAATGGGCCCGCAAAATGATTTTTTGATGAATTGAACAAGTGTACCATGATGTAGATGAAGATGTCCCGATCTCAATGGTATTGATGGTTTTGTGGAAGGGGCTGTCGTACGAGTGTTTGGAAGAATGGCACAAATGACACATATAAAGGCTGTGGAGCCCACATTTTAACCTCATTTGTACTTGCTGACATGGATCCTAACATTCGTTTCTTGTTGTTGCATTCGGCCATAGTACCTAAACATTAAGCGAGGAGATTGAGTTTAGTTGTCATAAAACCTCCTTTTTCAATTCAATAGTTCATGGCCAGCTAGAAAGTGGTGCTAGCATTTTTAAGGCCAAAGGGAATAACATGATAGAAAGTACCCCATGGGGTGGTACAAGTGTTGTTTTACAGATCCGTATGGTGGATCTAGATCTGATTATACCCTGAGAAGCCATCCATGAAGGACAAAGCTTCATGCCCTGTGCAAGCATCAATAACTTGATTGATGAACGGTGTAAGATAATTGTCCTTAGGGCAAGCTTTGTTTGGATCTCAGAAGTCAATACAAACTCATATGTTTTTTCATAATAGATATAGGGTTGCAAAGCAACGATGTATAGGAAATAGGGTAGATGAAACTAATTTTATGAAGCTTGTCAATTTCTTGTCTAATCACTTTTGCCTTGGAAGGGTGGAGTTGGCATTGTTTTTTCCTAACGGGGTAGGCATCAAGCCATGTGTCAATGTAATGCTCTACAATTCTAGGGCTAATGCCAAGAATTTTAGAATATGACCATGCAAAGATGTCCCTAAATTCATGGAACAGGGTTATGGATGAGGTAACTTCTTCAGGAGAACAAGTTACCCCCAACAAAATATCTTCAATGGTGCCTGGCATGGTGGAGATATCTACCTTGATTGTAGGTGAGATATTGGATATATTCCCTTCTTCAAATCCATTGGGAACAATAATGGGGTTTTTGAGCCAATCTATGTGACCTACCAGCATAAAATCCTTGGTCTCTACTTAGGGAAAATTTTGAGGATGGAAAATTATCTTGAAATTTAAAGACATTGGTGAATCTCACTAGTTCATAATATGTAAACTATAAAAATTTGTATTGATATATTTTTAAAATGATTCAAATTTATAATTATTTTATATATAGTCTCTATATAATGTTGACGATTTTTAAGGTAAAACGAATTTATATTGTAAAATTTAGGTGAATCATTTATATAAAAAATGGAATTTGGAGAATATTTTTTGTGGAAACATCATGGCAAATTAGCCCATGTGCGAATATTAGCCCCTAAAATTTTCCATATCTCTACTGTGTAAATGGAATTACTTGGTGCGTTAATAGGTGCATATGCTTTTTTAGGTATGAATAAAGAGTGATGGTGCATGGCATCCCACAGACATTGTAGTTCCATCACGACCTCCAAAATATCCTCAGCAGAATGAAAGAGGTTTTCAAATGGTGATGGAGGTGTTAATAGATCAAGAGGCTAGGGTTGGAACTTAGAAGTGATGGATAAAAAACATGGAAATGATCCCATTGTTGCTACTATAGAACCAAGTGATGTTGAAAATGCATAGACCAGATGATTCCATGTAGTCATGGGTGATGCTACCTTTGAAATGGGCAAAGATATCTCTATACCATGGAATTATGAGTAGGCAACGTTAATCATTGTTCCAATGGAGAAATAAATGAATCAAATATGATGCTAAGTGTCATCAACATGAGGTGGTGGTAGTATCTCTCAAATGATCACTTAACAGTGAATGGGAGAGGGTTCCTAGGAAGGTGTGGGCGTCTTGGGAACCAATGAGTTTTCCTCTCTTGGAGGAAGCTCTTCTTGATTTGTATGAAGGGGGTGCCATGCTATACTAAGTTGCCTAAATATTTGAAGAAGTGGAAATGTGGATGAGATGTGAGAAGTGTTGGTACATATATCACAAGGATGAACAACATCTAATGTAGCTCTTGTAATTATGTAGTAGATATTTTGCATGACAACATCTCTCAAAGCTCCCATCGATGTTTTGGGAGTCATATCCTGAGGTGGTGTGCTTGTAGAGGGTATGTGCCACCTATTGGCGTGAGGAAAAACTAAGGACCCTGTGTCAGTTTGTCACAAGGCTTCCCATGCCTCTCAGAATCTGGGGAGATATGGGTAATTCCATGTGTGGTATAGTTGTGCACAAATGCAATAGTTATTGTGTTTGCGTCTCAACTTGTTTTTGTGAGCAAACAAGGGATAGGAGCAAAAGAGATGAAAACACCCCTAAGCACTTTCAAATCTAGGAAATGGTTGACTAAGTGCCCTTGTCTATTGCATAAGGCACATGAATGGGAAGGTTCTGAAGGAGTTGATTTCATCTTCTTTTCCTTATTAGTGGAGACTAACGTAGGGTGAGCAGTAGAGTGGTAGCAAGCATATGGGTGAACTGCGCATGAAGCTTCTTCCTAAGAGAAATAGTAAATTATCTGAGACACATCATCCACTGTTGGAGTAGTAAGGAGTGATGGCATAATACTACTGGTCTTATGGAGGGACACCAATGCATCCTGATATCGAGGGAGATCATGGAAATGATGAGTGTAATGATTGTGCTATGTGCCAATAGCATGCAGGAGGTTAGTGTGTAACCCCTTACTATGCAATTGGGTGGCCCTGTCTCTTAAAAGGGAGGGTGAAGGCCCACATTCCTTTGGGGCATGAAAGAGACCTTTCAACTCTTCCAATGTTTGACATTGATTGGTATGGTGTCCCATTATATTACATAAGCCACATGGGGGAGGTACCCTTGGAGAAGAGATAGTTGGGATGTCATTCTTGTTACCCATTTGTTTATCCTTCTTGATGGCACCTGTTGGTGTCGGTGCAGGTACGAATATTGGAGGTATGGAATCTTGAGGGGTGCTCAAGGGAATCACTCCATTAAAAGTAATACATGAGCTTGTGGACATGGCCTATAGGGCCAAGTTCTTGACAGGTATTGTGAGAGATATGTTTGGTAACGTGAGTGTTGCCATGACTTGGTGCACAAAAAAACTAGGTTGGGGATACAAGAAAGGTTTTTGGGTGATCACGTATGCTAGAAAGGAAGGTTCACTAGTCATGTTGTTAGGTGTTTATGGAGTTGGGGGTTGAGGGTCCTAAGACTGGTTAGCACTTGATGTGCTCATCATACATACCAAATCTATGGAAACTGGTGTGATTATTGGTGGGTCTCCTGGGCATGTACAAAGGAGAGAGGAAGATTTTAACATTGCCTAACTGAATTCAGTCAAGAAAGGGACCAATTGATTCTAAGATTGAACAAAGGGTAATGCACCATCAGGGGATGAAGATGTCCTTGTCTCATAATGTGTTAATTGGTCAATGATGATGATTTTCCCATTATGGGGGAACATCATGGTGTGAAATAATGATCAAGTCATTGCTTTCATGGCATACAGATAGGTTCATCCCAAAAAAATGTTGTAATCAAGTTGGGCCTCAAGGACTTTGATAGCTATAAGGATTGTCTTTTTGACAACTTCCATCGAGACATTATGAGAAAGTCCTATGGTGCTAATGGGTGCCTGTCATATGCCCTCAATGTGATAGGGGAAGTAGTAAGTTCAGGGGACCCTAGTTTCTGCCAAACGGACTTTGACATGATACATGTGGATTACCCTCATCAATAACGCACCAATGAATAGTGATATTCTGAATGGTGACCGAAATCTGAAAGGTGACTATAGATGGTAGTCACAGTTCTAAATTATCCAAACGAAAAGTGATCGATCGTGAATTAGGTGCGTCGCACTAGAGAAATTTTGAGGTCTAAAATAGACCTCCTAAGGAATATCATATAATAATAGTGGAAATAATAAAATAAGATTATATTACCTCATCAGGTTTTGGAGGGAAAAAAGAAAAAAACTACTTTTTCAATTCGTATTTTCAACTTATCTCTCTATGATTTTACTCAAATTTTGATCAAGTGCACTCATTGGATGAATAATTTAATTTTTCATCCAAGGAGTACCCATGTTACATGCTTTTGATGGACGCTACTACATGAAAAATTCCAAATACATGAAAAAATGTGACCACACTCATGTTTTTCATGTGTTTCATATTTTTCGTGTAGTAGGGTCCATCAAAAGTATACAACATAGGTACTCCTTGGATGAAAAATTAAATTATGCATCGAACAAGTGCTTTCTCTCGAAATTTGAGTAAAATCATAATGGGATAAGCTGAAAAAGTAGTCTTTTAATTTTTTTACCCTTTTACCTTTATACTCTAAAAATGGTGAATCATCCCCCATGGTTGACATCATCATATTGAATCCTATTAGTTCTTGGAAAGTTTATTTTTGTTGTAATTCTTTTTTTTTTTAGGCCCATTTTTTACCTAACAATTTCTCTAATGATTGCACCTAATTGTTAGTGTAAATATTTTAGAAAAGTGTAGCAAAAACACTTCACTTAAGTCATTGGTGACAAGTGACCCTAACTGTTGAAGAAAAGGGTAACTAGGTTCGATATTTGTTAATGCAACTTTGATCTTTGTACTTGTTAAGAAAAAGAATTATTATTTTCTATAATTAATATCAATGAGTTTCTTGTTCATTCCATAGGTCTAAGAAAGTCAAAGAGTCAAGATTATATTGAAGATCTCTACTCGAGCATATATGTAATGAAAATAGGTCAAACCAGTGTCTAGCAACCCTCCAAATGGAAAGCACCAACCTCTTTGTCACGTCAGATTGGAAATCAAATTAAAAGGCTGTCAAGTTGGCTCATAAAAGATGACACACTGGTTTAGTGGTCATGTCGGCTTATTTATGGAACCTAACTACTATATGTAAGCATGGGAGGCATAAAATATTGCAGATGTCTCTAAATTTTTGGTGGTGATTACAGTAGGTAATCACAATCTCAAATATCTCACATAGCTCTCATAAATCTCATTCAAGTTCATTATTACAAGAATCTTGTATGAAGGAATATTATAGTGTTGGCTTTATTGTGCATGTGTTGAAATTGATGGCAACCCACTTGTAGCAAAACTTCTCACTTGTATATGGTAACTAGATGAATCTACAACAGAGATATCAGATTTGACAGAATGCGTGGCAGTTGTGTTTACAGATGTGATAAAATGCAGGGCAGTTCAAAGGAATCATTTCAGAAGTAATATGGGAAATTATAGTGTAATAGGTCTATTCAAAGGTAACAGGCCACTGGTACAGAAGAACAGGAAGATGGAACTAAGGTCTACTATCAGAATAAAGGAGGTAAAGGAAAAGGTTGATGTAAAGTAGTTTAAGAAGTATATGCAGGTCCACTTAGTCAAAACAACATATACACGTTGGTCCACATAAAAAAAAGAGTGTATACGTATACACGCACTCCCACGGGAGGAAAAGCACATACATGTTGGAAAACCAAGGTTTTGGTCCGAGGTATTCGGTCTAAGGTATTTTGGTCCAAGGTATTTGGTTCGAGGTATTGACCCTAGGTATTTTGTCCAAGGTATTGGTTCTAAGTGGTTTTGGTCCAAGGTATTGACAAAGGATCCAAGTATATAAGGAGGAGAAGATCAAAGGGCGAAGTGCACAAGTAATGAATATCTTATGAAGTGTTATATCAATGCATACTCACACTTTATAATGTTTCCAATCCTAACATAAAACAAATGTTGCATATAGTATTAATGTGAATATGTGGAAGGCCACATCAACCTACAAACTACATCAACTTTTTTTTGTTAAGAGGAAAAAAAGCGCTTCTGAATTTATATTAATAAAACATATAGTACATCTTAGTTTTTCAATATGTGTATTCAAACCTTTTTCCAGAAATAAATGTATTTCTTTTTTACTACTTCATCCTATGGATCTTACATGTGTTTAAAAGACCAAAAAAAACTATCTTTTAACTTAGTATGTCTATTTAGTGTTTTCCTTTTTACATGGCCTTGTAATCACTAGTATTATCTCAAAAAAAAAATACAGCCTATCATATTTCCATTATCTATGAAAAATTTATGCTTCGAGTATATCACACTTCAATTATCCATGAAAAAATTATGTTTCCAGTATTTATTATGGCTATTTGTTCATATGCTGAAAAGAAAAACTAACCATGTTCTTTATCAATACCTCTCTTTGATAGCAAGTCTGTTGTCTAGTTCTATTCTTGTAGATGTGATCAAAATTTATATAATGTTATGTGCTCACCAATGTCTTGATACATTTCATCCAATTGATTAATATGGGAGGGTTGAAATTGTTATAACCTTTCATCCAATGTACAATTCCTTTTGCATCACTGTAGACCTATATGTGATCCATTCCTAGCCATTTTGTCGCGATTAGTACTCCTCATAGTGTAATGATCTTTGCTTTATTGTTTGTGCCTTGTACTCCTTCCCACCAGAAGTGAAATAATTTCCCAGTTCTATGACTATATAGGCACCACATCCACATCTTCCTTTGAAGCAAGCACCATCAAAAAGTCGCACTGGATATGTTTTCTAAATATCTTTGTGCTTAATAATTCTGGGTTTTCTGCTATTCTTAGATGGACCATATTCATTGAAATATGCCACCATTTTGATGATATCCTCTCTCACAATCAGATGCTTATGACAAAAAAATAAGTGCATTACAACTTTTCCAGATGGACCATAAAAGATATAATGGGAGAAATTTGTACCTATCATGTGATTTGAACCAAATCCTGAGACAACGCCTCAATTTTGTATGATGTTGAGGAGATAAAATGCTAAACAAAAACTTGAGACCGTTGCCCAAAGAGCTTTCATGTAAGAGTAGTGAAGAAAAATATGACCATTATTCTCACTATTGTCCCTACAAAGTAGGCATATTCCTAGGCCTAAGTACCCTCTGCATTGAAGGTTATTCCATGTCAAGGTTCTGTCCATGTGAAGGTTATTCCATGTCAAGGTTCTTGTTAGGTAGTTTCCTTTTCCAGATGACCTGAACCCAGGATGGTGCCTAGTTTCCTTTCTCTTTCTTTTGTAATGACATATATATTTCCTTTACCATTAGGAGCCCCTTTTTAAAGTTACCCCCCCCCCCCCCACACCCCCCCATATAATCCTTCTAATAATTAAGTGATATACCTTCATTTATAAGATTTGCAATATAAACTTCCCATTCACTAATATACTCCCCAGGAATCTGTATATCCCCAACTCTTTTCCACGATTGTCAGTCAATACAGAGTACATTATACAAAATATTTGTTTAAGGAAAATTGTCTCTTTCTCATGAAGGAAATTAAGGATATGAAATGATAGAGAGTGGTTTCCCAACATACCTTTGCTTGTGTCCAATCCAATCATGATATTTGAGCCATCTCTTGCCTCCCATTGTACCAACCCCAAGAGCTAGTGAATATTTTTCATCATACTTCTCCAAATGTATGATGAAATAGATTTCATCTTGGCCCCTCCAATAATCCATGGTGTGAAAGTTTGTCCAAACATATATTTTTCCTTAATAATTTGAGACCATATTCCCAAACAAGATACTTCTCTCCACATGTTTTTAATGATCAGTACCATGTTTAAAGTTGTGGGATCTATGATGCCCCATCCACCTTCCTCAATAGGTCTTGCAATGAGGGACCATTTTACCAAGTGAAACTTTCTAGATAGTAGTGTCACGACCCAGATAAAGCATCCCATGATCAATTGTATCATTTTAATGACTTCATTAGGAAGTAGAAAAAGGTGCATCTAATATATTGCTATATTTTGAAGTAATCCTTTTAACATGATCATCCTACCCCCCATAGTCAACAATATATGTTTCCAACAATCAATTTTCTTATGAAACCTCTCTACCAGATGATCCCAATCCTTGTTACAATAATTGTTTGGTTTTAGGTTGAAACCCAGGGATGTGATACCTTCATCAATGTATTTGTATCCAACCCAAAACAATAGACTAATGTCCATAATCTCCAGTCTTGCAATACAATTATGTATAAGGACTAATTTCAGTCCATTCATATGTAGTCTCGATGCCTCTCCAAATGATGTAATAATGCTATGTAATATTGTACATTCATAAATAATAGTCTGTCCTCCAAAAAATAGGTCATCGATGAACATTAAGTGATTGATATCAGTTTGTTGTGATACTTTAATCCCAGAAATACTGCCCTAAACTCTTGCATCTCTTACTTTCCTACTCAGGCTGTCAATAAACAATATGAACAACATAGGAAATAGTGCACAACCTGCCTCAACCCCCTTCGAGTGGAGAAGAAATGGGTAGGAAATCCATTTATGATGACAACAAAATTCGTTGTCTTGATGCAGACCATAATCCAGCGAATGTTCATAGGTGACATACCTTCTTTGATCAAGACCAGTTTAAGAAATTCCCAGTCTATACAGTCATAAGTTTTCGGGTTTTAATAGAGTGCAAAATCTCCTGTGAAATACCAATGACATCTTGTATATGTTTTCCCTTAATAAACCCAAATTGCTCCTCAGTGATATGTCTAGACAAAATTGGTTTTAGCCTCCGAGCAATCAGCTTAGAGATCATTTTATACACCATGTTGCATAGTTAAATGAGCCTGAAATTTGCACAGGATTGTGGATTTTTCTTCTTAGGTATGAGAGCAATAAAGGTGGCATTGGTTGTCCCTAGAATATACCCATAAATCTGTGATTCTTAAGTAACCGCCAAGAGATCTGGAATCATCAGTTCCAAGAAATGGATACAAATTTCAACCCCTCAACTGTCCGGGTTGGGGCTCTTATCTTTTGCACTCTCTCGCATCATTTCCATCAATTCTTCTTTAGTGGTAGGACAACCCAAAATCTTGTTCTCGTCCATCGAAAACATGTTTGAGATGTGTGAGATAAATGCATACTGTAATAGAATATCATGCTCCCTATCTACATAGTGACTCCTTAAATGAGATACCGTAGCATGTTCCAGTGAAGTCAGAGATGAAAAAGTATTACACCTCTGCATCCCGAATAGTCTTGATGGAATTTATGTTCTTTCTGATATTAAACTAGCGGTGAAAATACTTAGAGTTTTTATCTCCCCCTTGTACCCATAATGCCCACTCTTCATCGTAATGTCGGCTTCGTGGTTCAGAAAAATCGAGTTCCTATATCCTTTCAGCTCTCTAATCTTATCCCTATATGACTTCAAGAAATAAAGAGAGTTAGATGGATCATGAAAGAGTCTGATACATTGATCAATATCCAGAAGAGTTTGATTTTCCTGTCTCTTTTTTCTTGAAATCCATGTACGACCTTCCCTTTTCAATATTAAAAGCTTAGTGGATATGACCAACAAACAATTCATGGGAGGAGGAAGTCTTGTCGCACAAAGTGTCGAGGCACCACGATAACACTCAGAGTAAGGGTTGTCACTCTAATCCTTACTCACTCTGTTTAGACTCTCTCCTAGACAAATCAAGGGGGTAGTCCCTGGGGTGAACGAATGAGAATAGTTCGTTGAACACAGAATCTAGGAGACTTAAAGATGGACAACTTGATGAATGTACACAAGTCATGGTTAAATGAAATGGATAAGTCTTAATAAAATAAGACATAACCACAAGATATAAATGATTATAGACCATTGCCTTTATACTCAATTAACCATAGACTAAATAAATAAATAAACAAGTTATCCAGGGAAATTTATAAATGTGACAAATAGTGGCAATCATGAATGATCAATGCCCAAAATTTTATCATCCAAGAGTTTCTAGCAGATAAATCCTTTGAAAAATTATGAAATTTAAATGTTAAGCAATGATTCCATATTTAAAATGATTTTCATTAATAACTCAGAGGATAATTTATCATTCTCCAATAGTTAATGATTTTAAAACATTAATCGCACCTGACAATAGAGAAATCACTACCATAAAAGGACACCAAGGAGCTTTAGATTAACAATTTAATTATTCCTTAGGTAATTAATTTAATGTGGAAAATAAAAGTAAATAAATTTTTAAATGTGACAAAAGTAAAACAAATCAAAATGGTTAATAAATTGAAATTTTAATGGGCCATAGGCCACATTAAAATTTAATGTGAAAGCACAAATCCTCTTTTGATTTAATTCTTTTAGGAATTTTAAAGTCACATAAATTAATTTTTTTATTTTTAGATTTTTTAATTTTTTTTAATTAAAAAAAAATCAAAACAACAAAATTTAAAATGAAAAAAGAAAAATAAAAAGGAAAATAAATTAAAATGAAACCTAAACCAAAAAGTAGATTTTTTATTCTTTTATTTTGATAAAACATTAAGCAATCAACCAAAGTTAAAAGAATAAAAAAAGAATATCGAAATCGAAAGGAAAGTGAATAAACTTAAAAAAATAAAAAGGTAAAACCTAAACCTAACCTAACGCATACACAATACAAATGAAATAAAAAGAAAAATTCGAATGTTTGGTGTTGTGTGTGCAGGCTTGGCAGGGGCTCAACGATGGCAAAGATGGTAAAAGATTTGTGACGGACGAGGAGTTGAAAGGATGGTAGTGATGAAAGCGAGGGAGAGATGGTGCTGCAACCAAGAAGATAGCCGCAGGTTAGGAGGGAGATGGATCTTATGCAGGAAGAAAGGAAGGAGCACAACAACATTAGGGAGGAGGGCAACACGCAGAGATAAAAAACACAGGTGTATAAGGAGCTACATATGGCAAGACCTAGAATCGCCAACAGTAGAAGAGGAGCCTGATAGTAAGCCAACGAGGAGATGCAGTTTGACAGGTTGAGGAGTAGCGTATGGAGGAGAAGATGTGGCTCAATGAGATGATGGCTTTTTGTAGGTTTAATGGATAATGCAGGCAACAAAAAAGGGCTATGGGTCTTTCTTAAAAAAAAAATTGAAATTTTCTGTAGTAATAAGAATAAAAGAAAAACCCAAGCAAGATTTCCAGGCAGCCAATGGTAGCCTCAAGAAACCAAAAATAAACCTAGAAAAATCGAATTCCACATCAATATATTTTTTATGCTTCAGATTTAACCTTGAAACCCTCATAAAATTTCTAGATCTAAGAATGTTTGAACTCTTAGAATGCAAAAAAAAATGAATAATATCCCTGGAAAATTATGTTGATAAAACCCTAGAGATCTAGATCTTACCCTCCAAGGCCTAGATCTGGACTCTACACAAATTTATTCCTCAGATCTATAGCTATTTGACGATAATAAAACACCCAAACGTATATCCAATGATAAAAAATAAAACTTAGAAAAACCCATATTAGAAAAATAATTACAAAATTTACAAATTGTAGACTCTAATCAACCATATCTATCATTATGCCACACAAAAAGTTAAATTTTTTAAATATTAAAGGAGGTGCTAATTCTAAACTTTTTGTGCATTTCCAACAAAATTCTTATAATAATCCTGGAGCTAATCTAGCTGGGTTCTTTCGGGAGCATAGATCGAGAGTTGGTTGGTCCATCTAAAAACTTCCCCTAACGCTCGAGGATCTAAAATCAAAATTTCCCTACAAAACTCAATCCAACCATCAAAATAGAGTGAGAAAATAATAATAAAACTCAGAAAAATAGAGATATCTGCTAATACATTCAAAATTTAGATTATTATTCAAATCCCAACGACTGAGCAAGATACCTGTACTCAAATCACTCTTTAGAAGTTATCATCAATGACTTTAGGAAAAATTATGCATGAAAACAACACATCTTACAATATTTCCATAAAGAGTAACACCAACTGAACTTAACCCCAAAGTCTTTCTTTATTTTCTAGAAAAAGGTTACACGAGCTTTTTGCTAAGCACACGACTTAAAAGTCGAATAGATCAACTGACAAACAACTTCCTATTTAAAGATAAATCCTCCAAAGGCTAGTTCGAGTGATCCCTATCAAAGAAATCTCGACCATTGATGAAGATTAAAATTTCTTGTAATCCCATCTATCAAAATATTTAATTCTTGAGGAAATTCGAATTTTTCAATTAAATGCATTTTTAATTAACTCAAAAAGTTAATTTCCAAAAAATTTGACTTTAACTTAATCTTAGGGATCAAAGGTTTAAAATTTATCAAAATAATTAATTTACCTTAGTCCCGAGACCTTTTAAAATTTAATTTTTAAAGACCAACGAATTTTGCCTTTGTATAATTTAAATTTGCCTAGGACCTATAATTAATTAAATTTATGGCCTAGGATTTTGATTAATTTCTTGCAAGAAAATTCAATTAATTAACCTATGAGGGGATAAATTATTTTTCCAACCCTCAAGATAGTTTACATCATGATTTTCATATTTTTTTACATCATCAGGGGGAAAACCCATTTGTAATGGACCCTCACAGACTACCCATTTCTGTGACGCAAATATAATCCAACAGACTAAGCAATTTGTATAAAATAACCTAACCAAATAGTTAGGATTATTCTCAAATTACTTTTACATAGACTCGATCTAGAACACTAAGACTCACCTAAGAGCCTAGCAACAAATTCCATTCTAGCTTTGGGGTAAGACTGGACGAAAAATCTGCCGACCATCCGAGAATGGATCGGTGAGACAAAAAACCTCTCAGAATGGTGATTATCACTAGAAAAGTAGGTTTACCTAGGTCGTTACATACATGAAATGGATCTGCTGAGGTTATTTACAATATACACATGCAAAAGGGTTTACACAACACCTTGGAAGTTAAGCTGATGATGATAGTTGGACGACATAGACACATCGATCAAGTGCTATCCCTTTTGCGAAAAAAGGAGTGTACTGCTATGGGTCGTTGACACATAGTGGTCAACATCTGGCTCTACTTAGGGACACGTTGTTGTACTAGAGGAATGTGAGAATCCAGAATCTGCATCCACACAACAGACAATATAACATAAGTAGCGTCCATCCAAAATTCATCATATAACATTACGCACAGGAAAGATATAAACTCTCCATTTATTAACTATCCTAATAACTTGAAAAACACAAATATTACTACAAAATGAAATACTAAAATAACAGGGTATAAGGTTAGAAGTACAATACAAAGATGCCCCATGGCATCAAATGTGTTCAATATAGCACGTACTAAGCATTTTCCTGCTTTCAACCAAATCTATTGGCTGTTTCTTAGATGTACCATGTCTAATCCTGAGATGGTAGGACTTTTTTTATATCCGAAAATCAAGCTGCTCGCGGCCATCAGATGGATCAAACTGCTTTCTCATTCTCTTTCTCTTGCGATTTTTCTTTTTGGCAGGTTGTTATGTTGATAATGTGGTCGGCACACAACTTCCTTCTTGATCTAAAAAACGCTCATATGAAAATTTGGAATGTTCAAGACTTTTGTGACTTGCACTTCTTTATGAATCTGATCTGTTATGACTAGTGGATCAACCATGTGAGTATCAACCTAATTCTTATCAATTTCCATTTTATCCAGGTCACCTTCAATTAGCCACTTTTCAATTGAACAAATGACCTCCTCATAATAAGATTGAGCTTGTTGCTGCAGATAGGGAGGCTAATGATCTGTTGGCATTTACTTGTTTCATTCATCCTCTGACCGATGTTGAAATTTTTGTACCAATATCTTTTCCATTGTTATGATATCCATCTGGTTAGAGTGTTCAACCTTCATAGCATTGAGCTCCTTGGCATGGTTTTCCTCCATGGTCAGTAACCTATTCTCAAGACGTATTTGACCAACTTCCATGTCCTTTATAATTTTATCATTCTTTACTTTCATGCCCATGAAGTAGTTTTGCATATAGTTTATCTCTTTCTTATGCTTTTCTTGCATGGTAGCTAACTGATTATTATAATAGAATCTCATGATGGTTATTTCTTCATCCACAGTTGACAACTTGTTCTGAATCGAACTTATTTCTTCTTGATAACTTGCTTCCATGGCAGTGACTTGATTTGAATGATTGAATTCCATGATCGTCATCTTTTCCTCTAGGGATAATAACTTGCTTTGTATAAAATCAATTTCCCTGGCATGATCAACTGTTAATCTTGCTTGATTAAGTTCCATATCTTTAATAAGTTGAGTCTGATTAACTTCTGCATTCTTGCTTACTTGAGCCTGATTTAACTATATGTCTTTAACCATTTGAATTAATTCATTCAAATCATTTTCAACTTCTATAGTTTCCTTTACTTCAACTTTCACTTTGGCCTTTTCTTTATCTCCATATCTATATTCAAAGGCATCAATGATTGATTATAGAGAATCAAAAGTGTTATTCAGGAAATTAACAAACCAATCTAAAACATATCTAGATAAGGTGAGAATGAAAATCTTCATTTTCACATCTTCATATTTCAGAATATGGGTGACACTTGCTTATATAAAGACTGACATTCTGAAGGTGAGTTTCGGCAGTAAAAGCATTGTTACCTTGAAAAGGAGGAAATTCATTGATGGCTTCACCCAAAACATAAGAATAACTATGCAGAGATCCCTGAATATTAGTAAAAGCACAAGGAGAAAACAAGTAAAAATCCATGATGAACTTCTTAACAGGAAAAAGATGAGCCAAATGGATATCAAAAATAGAGATCCCTGCTCAAGAAAATCAAAACATCTACAAGAAGTGAGCTTCTAGTAGAAATTATTGTAAGAAATGGAAGAAGTGGAGTACCACTTGAGCATGAATTTCTCACAAAGTTTCCAAAGGAGAAACTAAAAAGTTAGTGGATGGAGGCAGATGGATATTCAGGGAGGGATCCTTGGGTGGGATTAAATGAATGAATAAATGGAGTTGCCACTGAAACAGGAAACCAACCGGAATGTCCATGTGCATAAAGTGAAGATGAGAGGATTAGGTAATAGAGATGACGATAGTTAGGATAGTGAGAAATGAAGAGACGAAATGACGTTAGAAAACATAGATGAAATGTTGTAAAGTAAAGGTCCAATAAATTGGTCCTTGGTGGAAATGACAAGAAGTTTTGGCTTTGTCGGATCGAATGAGAGATGAGGAATGAGAAGAATGAAGAGGAAATGTCATTGAAATGTCGAGAATAAAATATCCCCGACAATGGTGCCAAAAAATGTTGTGCCGCTTGATGGGCTAAAGAATGGAAGAAAATATGAAATGATTAAAAAAATGTCGTGTAGACCGAGGAAAGAAAAACTGTGTAGACCAAGGAAAGAAAAACTATATCCCCAACAACAATGCCAAAAAATGTTGTCGCATAAATTGTCTAGGCACCGTGACAATGCTTAGAGTAAGAGCTGTCACTCTAATCCTTACTCACTCCATTTAGAATCTCTCCTAAACAGGTCAACGGGGGTAGTCCCCGCGGTGAACGAATGAGAACAGTCTGTGGAACACAGACTCTAGGATACTTAAATATGAACAACTTGATGAATGTAAACATTTATTGGTTCACCGAAATGGATAAATCTTAATATAAGAGGACACAACCACAAGATATAAATGATTATAGACCAATGCCTTTATACTCAATTAACCATAGACTACATAAAAAAACAAGTTATCCACGGAAATTTATAAATGTGACAAATAGTGACGATCATGAATGATCAATGCCCAAAACTTTATCATGCAAGTGTTTCTAGCAATTAAATCATGTGAAAAAATTATGAAATTTAAATGCTAAGCAATGATTCCAGATTTAAAATGTTTTTCATTAATAACCCAGATCTAGAATAATTTATCATTCTCCAATAGTTAATGATTTTAAAAGATTAATCGCACTTGACAATATAGAAATCACTACCACAAAAGGACACCAAGGAACTTTAGATTAATGATTTAATTATTCCTTAGGTAATTAATTTAATGTGGAAAATAAAAAAATTAATTTTTTAAATGTGACAAAAGTAAAACAAATTGAAAGGGTTAATAAATTGAAATTTTAATGGGCCATAGGCCACATTAAAATTTAATGTGAAAGCGCAAATCCTCTTTTGATTTAATTCTTTTAGGAATTTTAAAGTCACATAAATGAAATTTTTAAATTTTTAGATTTTCTAAATGTTTTTTAATTTTTTTAATTTAAACAAAAAAATAAAATAAAAAGTCAAAACAACAACAAAAAAATAAAATGAAAAAAAAAGGAAAATAAATTAAAATGTAACCTAAACCAAAAGTAGATTTTTTATTCTTTTATTTTTATAAAACATTGAAAATTCAACCAAAGTTAAAAAAAAAATTCAAAAAATTAAATCGAAATCAAAAGGAAACTAACTAAACTAAAAAAATAAAAAAGTATGACCTAAACCTAACTTAACGCATACACAATACAAATGAAATAAAAGGAAAAAATTGAATGTTTGGTGTTGTGTGGGCAGGCTTGACAAGGGCTTGATGGCGGCAAGGTGGTAGAAGAGCTACAACGGATGAGGAGCTGCAAGGATGGTAGCGATGACAATGAGGGAGAGATGGAGCTGCAACAAGGAAGGTAGTTGTGGGTTAGGAGGGAGATGGAGCTTACGCAGGAAGAAAGGGAGGAGCACGGAAGCGTTAGGGAGGAGGGCAACACATAGAGATAAAAATGCAAGTGTTTAAGGAGCTGGGATCGACGACGACAGGAGAGGAGCCTGACGGTAAGCCAACGAGGAGCTACAGGTTGACAGGTCGAGGAGTAGCTCCCTTCGAGAATGACTCAATGAGATAAAAAACCTCATAGAATGGAGATTGTCACTAGAAACGTAGGCTTACCTTGGTCATTACATACATGACATGAATTTGCTGAGATTATTTACATTATACACATGCAGAAAGGGTTTACATAACATCTTGTAAGCCAAGCTGATGATGATAGCTAGACGACACTGACACCTCGATCAAGTGATATCCCTGTTGCGAAAAAAGGGGTTGTACTGCTATGGGTCGTTGACATGTAGTGTTCAATAGGAAGTAAAGGCCTTTTCCATACAGAGTTAACCAGAAACTTGGGATCTTTCATGCCCAACCATCAAGGATTGAATTTAAAAGGATATGAATGCATCGGGAGCTCCTCTCCCCAGATAGAGAAATTGACATATGATCTGAGATGTTGCTAGGGATTATCATTGATTTCAATTCAGACAGATTTTGGGATAGAGATAGGCTCACCATAAATTTATCGATCCACTTAGAAATGCCTTCCCCACTAGTCTGCCCATTCCTCCAGGTGGGACCAAGGGGTTCTGGTGTGATGTCAACCAGAGCATGTGTCTCCATCATATCAATGAAATATGTAGTGAGAACATCCTCCTTTTCCCTGCTCCCCCATATCTCCACCTTACCCAAAGAAAAATTCAAATCACTAGTTATAATAAGTGAACTCATCCCCAACTGTCTATAATTTGACACCCTATCCCAATATAATCTGCATTTGGAATATGGAGCATAAGAGTCATTTATGTAGATTCTTTGAGCTGAACCCAATTTATAACCTAAAATAATGATACCTAAACATGAACAATATGCTTTTAAATCATAGATCTTGGGGTTCTACATCACCCCCAATCCCCCCGAAATTTTAGTGCCAGTAGCACAAACATGGCATTGTGGAAAAACAGTGAGCATTGTCTCCCATGCTTTCTCCTACTCAGTCATGGTTTCTGGAAATAAGATCATAGAAGGTTGATGCTTTCTAACCAAACCCTGGAGAGAGCATATTTTATGGGGCACTCCCAACCCCCTGACATTTAATGAGATAATGGTCATTGGGGAACCCCGTGTTTAGGTGTATCCCCTCTAAGGACCCGTGAACCGTGGAAATCTATAATAGATATCCTCCCAGTGGTGAGTTTAGTGTCAATGATAAAAGGATCCCCTCCCAATTTTGTATCTGAGGAAGTGCAGTCAATCACTTTCTTGTATTAAGGAGCCCTTTTTTTGCAAATAGTATAACATTATGCTAGGTAAGAATACCATATAGGGTCTCAGGACTCTGGTAGAAATACCTCTTAATGGTCATAGGTTTGAGAGAATTGGCATAATTGTTCAGAGCTTCCAGCTCTTTGTAAGGTGAAAGAGTAGGTGATGTCGATGCATTCCCATTGGAAGGGAAGAGAGGGTGAGGCCTTATGCTCGACCCTGTAATGGAGGATTATCTGCCAGGCAATCCAAAGTGAGAAATGTCTGGGGATGTCCAAAAGGGTCAATTTCTTCCCCAATTACCAAAGGATCAGCATAATCACTAATGTGTGGTAGAGAGGTACTTCTCGACAATCTGGAAGTGGTCGATAGTCCAATAAATTCATGACTCACGCAATCATTATGCTTCGTGCTATCAATAGTCAAAGAAAAATGTTTATCATAATAATTTGATATAACTATAGAATTGTTTAAATTATGAACATCAAAGGCATCTTGGAGGAATGAAATACCTGGTGAAGCACAAATAATTGGGTCTAGGTCATGAATTATTACTCGAACAACAAGCCTCAATGTCATTTCCCAAGAAGTTATTTCAAAGCCCTTATCCACCCAATTTTCCATGCCCCCATCAGTGGAAATATGCAGATGATTATTATATAACTCTCGAGAACCGCGAACTTGTACCACTGATTTATCAAACCCGGACATGCAACAATGAGGTTCCTAGTCTCATGACATTGTAGGCCCCTAAATGACACTCCCCAATAATAAATAGAAAGTGTAATTGAGAAACTAATCCACTTAATTTCCAACTCCGCAATCAAACCCCTACCCAATTCCACCTCCACCAGTACCCACACCATCCTCTTATCTAATTGCCCATATGAACCCTAATCACAGTAGTGAAACCTCCCTATTTTGTTAGTTATCTTAGTGATCGCTCCTGCATTCCACAACTCTAGAGGAAGGCCTGATAATTTTGTCCAAATGAAATTTCGTCATGTTGTCTCAACAAAGGGGTCAAAACTTGCCTTCCATCATTGCATAATCAGAAACCCTCTACCTTTAACCCATGGTTCCTTCAGAATATTGTTTGCATCTTTGAAATTTAAGAAATGAAAAACCACCCATCTGTTGAATAGAATACTGATTTTCAGACAATATTTCAACATTAGGTGTCAGCGCTCTTCGGCCCATGTTTTCATTTGCTCATCCAACATGTGAAGGTGATGCCACCTCTGTTAGGTCCCTATAAAACTAGTTATTCCCCCATTACTATTGTCATTGTATCCCTTATTGTTATTATTGTGCCCCTATTGTCCCCATATTGTTATTAGTGTGCCCCATAGAAACCCACTATTGTTATTATTGTGCCCTTATGTTATTACTGTTATGTCGGCTTGATTATATTATGACCCCTTAGACTCCTATATATAGAAGGGAGGTTTATTCATTTGTATCATCCAAGAATTGTTAATTTTTGTAATGCAAAGGAGGTTTCCCCCTCGAAGAGGCTGAATTCTAAGGCGTTGATGTATTTTTTCTATCTTTTTTTGAGCCGGTTTCCTAGCATTTGGTATCAGAGCATTGGATTCTAGGGTTTCACTGCTCCAAACAGGTCATTGTGGAATTTTCGCTATAATTTCTTTTCTACGGCATTTCAGAAGCTTAAAAAAAACCCGTTTGAACTTTGGGTCCAAATTTTAGAGCTTTTCGTGCTATATTTTTGGAGATATGATCTGAGGAAGTTAGAGTTTTTGTACACTCCTGAATTACATTCCAGAAAGTTTCAGGTACTAAGGTCAAAACAGTGACATGTGGTACTTCGCACAAGTTCGCTCTACTAAACTAGGCTATAATCAGGCCAATGTGGGAGATTTGGCATAACTCTTCCTTGGAGAATCTAATCTTGATCGGACTTGTGGGGTTAGAAAGAGGACTCAAAGGGATAATATAGGATGTTGTTTCAGATATTTAAGATCCGCAGTTACATAGATACAATAGATTCGCTATCGAGATCTTACAAAGTGAAAAAAAGGTGTGTAGTTTTTGCTTAAATTTTGCATAAGATTGGTTTGAAAAATTAGTTTGAAGGAATTCAAAGGGAATAATGAAGAATTATTAGCATTAATTGATGCCTTGAAAAAAGAGAATGGAAACACCTAGTAAGAAACCTGAAATCTCTAGCATGACTCGTGAAGACGGGGAAGAAATGCAACATGATATATCAAAATTACAAGACCAAGTACAACGAATTTCACTCTCACAAAAGGTAACTGAAGCTAAGATGGATAGAATGGAAGCTAAGATGATTGGAATGGACACTAAGATGGAAGAATTGAAGGTAAATTTGAATATGTTGCTACAAGAAATGGTTACTAATGGTGAAAGGGTAGTAAAGGAAACTCATGGTGAAAACAAAATAAATGTTAATCATGATTTCATAGACTCTAATGTTGGATTGAAGACCCACCATGTTCCAAAAATCGATATGAGGAAGTTTGATGACAAAGATCTCAGAACATGGATACTACAGATGGAGAAAATTTTCGATCTCCATAACGTGCAAAAAACACAAAGGGTACGTATTGCAACTTTATATTTGGAATCAAATCAGTTTGTATGGTATTGATGGCTTTTCTCTCATAAACAAATTGTCACTTGGGCTATTTTTATGGAAGAAATGATAGTACATTGTGGGGATACAAAAAGAAACACCTTTTTTAGCCAATTGATAAAGCTCAAACAGAAGGGTCCAATGATGGAGCACGTTGAGGACTTCCAAAAATTGAACATCAGGGTAAAAGATATTCTAGAGGAGCATAGAATTGATGTGTTCATAGGGACTTTAAAGGATAATATCCAACATGAGGTTCACCTTTGGGAACTTGATTCATTGGAGAAGGCATTCACGTTAGCAAGAAAAATGGAAAACAAAATTATGGCAACCAGGAAGCTTACCACTCACAACTATAAATATGGAAGTGTTGTTGCCCCTAGCCTTCCACAACCTACAAGGTTGACACCAAAACAATTGGAAGAAAAAAGAGAAAAATGGATTTGTTACAGTTGTGATAGCAAATACACTAAAGGTCTTAAATGTGCTAAGAAGAAATTATTCTACATAGATTGTGAAGAGGAGGAAGGAAAGGAACAAGAAATGTCAAAAGAAGAGGATATACTCCAGGAAAAAACCCTATATAAAGAAGAAATGAATCCGACCATATCTTGTAATGCATTGGCTGGAATTAGCACTCCTCAAACCATCAAGATAGAAGGGCATATCAAGAAGAAAAAGGTAGTAGTGTTGATTGATTCAGGAAGTACCCATAATTTTATTCATTGTAAGATAGCCAAGGAATTGAATTTGTTCCTATTTCCAGCAACAAAGTGTCAAGTTATGGTTGTAAGTGGAGGAACCATAAATTGCTCTAGAAAGTGCCATAATATCAATCTATCCATGGGAGGATATGTATTGAATAGCCCAATGATTTTTATTCCAATGGGTGGTGTTGATGTTGTACTAGGAGTCAAATGGCTACAATCAAAGCTTCTAAAGAAGGAACAACGAGGCATAATTGCACAATTATGTATGCTAGAGGTTCCGACATCGAAATCATCTATTTCTCTAGATCTCCGAAAAGCCTTGGACAATCACTCGAAGGTATTTGAGACTCCCAAAGGCCTCCCACCTATTCGTGATGATGATCATGTAATTAAGTTGAGTCGAGGAGTTTCTCCTCCAAACATCAGGCCGTACAGATATCCCTATGCCCAAAAGAGTGAAATTGAATGTATGGTTTCAAAAATGCTAGAGGCTAGTATAATTCGACCTAGTCAAAGTTCTTTCTCTGCTCCAGTAGTATTGGTGCACAGGAAGGATGGATCATGGCACATGTTTCCGGATTATAGGGAGCTCACAAGCTCACTATTAAAGATAAATTTCCCATTCATGTCATTGATAAATTATTGGATGAATTGCATGGATCAATTTACTTCACCAAGTTGGATCTTCATTCAGGATATCATCATATCAGAATGAAGACTAAAGACATTATGAAAAAAGCATTTAGAACTCATGAGGGTCATTATGAATTTTTAGTCATGCCTTTTGGTCTTACCAATGCACCTTCTACATTTCAAGGTTTGATGAATTCCATTTCCAAACCCTTCCTTAGAAAATTTGTGTTAGTATTTTTTGATGATATACTAATCTACAGCAAGTCTTGGAAGGATCATGTTGATGACAGGGTGCTCAAATTATTGGAGGAGAAACAATTATATGCAAAAAGCTCCAAATGTTTCGTTGGAGTACAAGAGGTGGAATATCTAGGTCATATTTTATCTCATGAAGGTGTTAAGGTAGACCCTAGCAAAATTAAAGCCATTAAGGAATGGAAAATCCCCACATCCATAAAGCATCTGCGAGGATTTCTTGGGTTGACAGGGTATTATCGCAAGTTTGTTAAGAATTATGGGAGAATAGCAGCACCTCTAACAACATTATTGAAGAAAGATGCATTTTTCATGGACTCCAGAAGCAACAAAGGCCTTCGAACATCTTAAAGAGGCAATGTGCCAAGCACCAGCCTTAGCTACACCGGACTTCACAAAAACCTTTATTGTGGAATGTGATGCTTCAGGAAATGGTATTGGTGCCGTTTTAATGCAAGATAAAGACCCATTGCTTTTGAAAGTCGTCCAATCAAGGGAAAGTTTTTAAGCAAAGCTATTTATGAGAAGGAACTGTTGGCAATACTCCATGCACTTAAGAAATGGCGACCCTACCTAATGGGAAGACACTTCAAGGTAAAAATGGATCATGATAGTCTTAAATAATTTTTAGAACAAAGATTATCCTCTGAAGAGCAACAAAAATGGGTCACAAAGATGTTGGTTATGACTTTGAAATCATCTACAAAAAAGGGAAGAAAAATGTTGTGGCAGATGCATTCTCAAGAAAGGATGAGGATGTGGAAGCATTGTTGTGCACAATTTCTATTATCCAACCAGATTGGATAAACGAAGCAAGGGATGAATGGAAGAATGATGAAGAATTGTGGGCACTCATTCAAAAGTTACAACAAGATCCTAGTACATCTGATACATTTAGTTGGAAAACTAATTCGTATTGGTACAAAAGATCACTTATACCTATGTAAGAATTCCCAACTCAAACAAAAGATTCTTATGGAATTGCACACTTCTCCCTTACGAGGGCACTCAGGATTTTTAAAAACTTACCACAGGGTTAAGAAGGAATTTTTTTGGGATGGCCTTAAATCGGATATTCAAAAGTTTGTGGTGGAATGTTTGGTTTTCAAACAAAATAAAGTTGAAACAATTAAAACCCTAGGCCTATTACAGTCTTTATCCATTCCAAGCCAACATTGGGAGGAGGTTTCAATGGATTTTATCACAGGTTTACCCAAGTCCGAAGGAAAGATTGTCATCATGGTGGTAGTTGACAGACTTACCAAGTATGCACACCTTTGTGCATTATTGTATCAATTTAAAGCCAGTGCAGTTTCTATTGCATTTATGGAAAAAATTCAAAAGCTACATGGAAACCCAAAGATTATTGTAAACGACAGAGATCCCATTTTTACTGGAAATTTTGGACAAAATTATTTTCTTGTCTTGGTGCTTAGTTAGCTCATAGCTCATCTTATCATCCTCAATATGATGGGCAAACTGAGATAGTAAACAAATGTTTGGAAGGATATCTTCGTTGCTTTGTATCGGATAAACATACACAATGGGTCAAATGGTTGCCTCTGGTTGAATGGTGGTATAACACTTCCATACTGTAGGAAAAATGACCCCATTTATGGAACTTTATGGATATCATCCACCATCCATCACATCATATTTAAGAGAAAATTCTAAGTTTCAGGCAGTGGAACATCACATCGAGCATCAACAACAAGTTCTCCAACTCTTAAAGGATAACCTCACGTTGGCGCATAATAGAATGAAACAACGGGCATATCAACATCGTAGCAAAAGAAGTTTTGATGTAGGTGACTGGGTATTCCTACGAAAACAACCATATAAACAAATGTCCCTCAAGCAAGCTAAGAAGGATAATAAATTATGACCAAATTATTATGGTCCATACAAGGTGTTGCAAAAGATTTGTATTATGGCATACAAATTAGAGCTTCCTGCAGCTTTTCGAGTGCACCCAATGTTCCATGTTTCATGTTTAAAGAAGGTTATAGGTTACAATCTTCCAGTTCAAACAATATTTCTAGAACTTGACAAGGTAGGAAAAATCATAATGGAACTGGAAGTAGTCACATAAACAAGAAATTGACAACTATGAAATCGATCAATTTCGGAGTATCTCATCAAGTGGAAGAACTTATCTGTTGAAGATTCCACATGGGAGGATGAGAATTTTATACCGAATCATCCAGAACTACTCAAGTGTTGACGATAATGCTTTTCAGAAGGAGAGGGGCATGTTAGGTCCCTATAATACTAGTGATTCCCCCACTACTATTATCATTGTATCCCTTATTGTTATTATTGTACCTCTATTGTCCTCGTATTGTTATTAGTGTGCCCCATAGAAACCCACTATTGTTATTATTGTGCCCTTATGTTATTACTATTATGTCGGCTTGATTATATTATGACCCCTTAGGCTTCTATTTATAGAAGGGAGGTTTAGTCATTTGTATCATCCAAGATTTGTTCATTTATGTAATGTAAAGGAGGTTTCCCCCTCGAAGAGGCTAAATTCCAAGGCATTGATCTATTTTTTTTTTTATCTTTTTTTGATCTGGTTTCCTAGAATTCGATATCAGAGCTTTGGATTCTAGGGTTTCACTGTTCCAAACAGGGCATCATGGAATTTTCGCTATAATTTCTTTTCTACGACATTTCAGAAGCTAAAAAAAAAACCATTTGAGCTGAAATTGTTATGAACTTCAGGTCCAAATTTCAGAGCTTTTTGTGCTATATTTTAGGAGATATGATCTGAGGAAGTTAGAATTTTGGTAGACTCCTAAATTACATTCTAGAAAGTTTCAGGTACTAAGGTCGAAACGGTGACATGTGGTGCTTCGCACAAGTTTGCTCTCCTGAACTAGGCTATAATTAGGTCAACGTGGGTGATTTGGCATAACTCTCCCTTGGAGAATCCAATATTGATTAGACTTGTGGGGCTAGAAAGAGGACTCAAAGGGCTACTGCAAGATGTGATTTCAGATATTTGAGATCCGCAGTTACATAGATACAATAGATTCACTATCAAGCTCTTACAAAGTGAAACAAAGGTGTGTAGTTTTTGTTTAAATTTTGCATAAGATTGGTTTGAAAATATATCTTGAAGGAATTCGAAGGGAATAATTAAGAATTATTAACATTAATTGATGCCCTGAAAATGGAAAATGGAAACACCCAGTAAGAAGCCTGAAAGCTCTAGCATGACTCGTGAAGACGGGGAAGAAATGCAACATGATATATCAACTTACAAGACCATGTACAACGAATTTCACTCTCACAAAAGGTAACTGAAGCTAATATGGATGGCATGGAAGCTAAGATGAATGGAATGGATGCTAAGATGGAAGAATTGAAGGTAAATTTGAATATGTTGCTACAAGAAATGGTTACTAATGGTGAAAGGGTAGTAAAGGAAATTCATGATGAAAACAAAATAAATGATAATCATGATTTCATAGACTCTAATATTGGATTGAAGGCCCACCATGTTCCAAAAATCGATATGAGGAATTTTGATGACAAATATCTTGGAACATGGATACTACAGATGGAGCAATTTTTCGATCTCCATAATGTGCAAAACACACAAAGGGTATGTATTGCAACTTTATATTTGGAACCAAATCAATTTCTATGGTATCGATGGCTTTTCTCTCATAAACAAATTGTCACTTGGGCTATTTTTATGGAAGAAATGGTAGCACATTATGAGGATACAAAAAGCAACACCTTTTTTAGCCAGTTGATAAATCTCAAACAAAAGGGTTCAATGATGGAGCACATTGAGGACTTTCAAAAATTGAACATAAGAGAAATATATTCCAGAGGAGCATAGGATTGATGTGTTCATAGAGACTTTAAAGGATAATATCCAACATGAGGTTCACCTTTGGGAACCTGATTCATTGTAGAAGGCATTCAAGTTAGCAAGAAAAATGGAAAACAAAATTATGGCAACCAGGAAACCTACCACTCACAACTATAAAGATGGAAGTGTTGTTGCCCCTAGCCTTCCACAACCTACAAGGTTGACACCACAACAATTGGAAGAAAAAAGAGCAAAAGGGCTTTGTTATAGTTGCGATAGAAAATACACTAGAGGTCATAAGTGTGCTGAGAAGAAATTATTCTACATAGATTGTGAAGAGGAGGAACAAAAGAAACAAGAAATTTCAAAAGAATAGGATATACTCTAGGAACAAACCCTAGATAAAGAAGAAACAAATTTGACCATATCTTGTGATGCATTGGCTGGAATTACCACTCCTCAAACTATCAAGATAGAAGAACATATCAAGAAGAAAATGGTAATAGTGTTGATTGATTTAGAAAGTACCCATAATTTTATTCATTGTAAGATAGCCAAGGAATTGAATTGCTTCCTATATCTAGCACCAGAGTGTTAAGTGATTGTTGCAAGTGGAGGAAC
This sequence comes from Pinus taeda, assembly GCA_000404065.3. Lineage (NCBI taxonomy): Eukaryota > Viridiplantae > Streptophyta > Pinopsida > Pinales > Pinaceae > Pinus > Pinus taeda. Next base: position 69,345 of record APFE030168830.1, read on the forward strand.
CATAAATTGTTCTAGAAAGTGCCATAATATCAAGCTATCCATGGGAGAATATGTATTGAATAGCCCAATGCTTTCCATTCTAATGGGTGGTGCTGATGTTGTACTAGGAGTCTAATGGCTACAATCCTTGGGTACAATAGCTTTTAATTTTCAAGAACTTGTCATGAAATTTTGTGTGGAAAGAAAGGAAGTTGAATTAAGGGGTATTGCAGGGAAACCGGGAAATATAATTAGCTCTAACGGTATGACAAATATTTTGAAGAAGGAACAATGAGGCATAATTGCACAATTATGTTCGCTAGAGGTTCCCACATCGAAATCATATATTTCTCCAGATCTCCAAAAAGTTTTGGACAATCATTCCAAGGTATTTGAGACTCCAAAAGGCCTCCCACCTATTTGTGATCATGATCATGCTATTCATTTGATTCCAGGAAATGTTCCTCCAAACATTAGGCCGTACAGATATCTCTATGCCCAAAAGAGTGAAATTGAATGAATGGTTGGAGAAATGCTATAGGATGGTATAATTCAACCTAGTCAAAGTTCTTTCTCTGCTCTAGTAGTATTGGTGCACAAGAAGGATGGATCATGGCGCATGTATCCAGATTATAGGGAGCTCAACAAGATCACTATTAAAGATAAATTTCCTATTCCTGTCATTGATGACTTATTGGATGAATTTCATGGGTCAATTTACTACACTAAGTTGGATCTTCATTCAAGATATCATCAAATCAAAATGAAGACTGAAGACATTTTGAAAACAACATTTAGAACTCATTAGGGTCATTATGAATTTTTGGTCTTGCCTTTTGGCCTTACCAATGAACCTTCTACATTTCAAGGCTTGATGAATTCCATTTTCAAACCCTTTCTTAGAAAATTTGTGTTAGTATTTTTTGATGATATACTAATCTTCAACAAGTCTTGGAAGGATCATGTTTAACATGTTGACGGGGTTCTCAAACTATCAGAGGAGAAACAATTATATGAAAAAACCTCCAAATGTTTCTTTGGAGTACAAGAGGTGGAATATCTAGGTCATATTGTATCTCATGAAGGTGTTAAGGTAGACCCTAGCAAAATTAAATCCATTAAGGAATGGAAAATTCCCACATCTATAAAGCATCTGCGAGGACTTCTCAGGTTGACAGGGTATTATCGTAAGTTTGTTAAGGATTATGGGAGAATAGAAACATCTCTAACAACATTATTGAAGAAAGATGCATTTTCATGGACTCCAAAAGCAACAAAGGCTTTCGAACATCTTAAAGAGGCAATGCGCCAAGCACCGATCTTAACTACACTGAACTTCAAAAAAACCTCTATTGTGGAATGTGATGCTTTAGGAAATGGAATTGGTGCTATTTTAATCAAGATGAAAGACCCATTGCTTTCGAAAGTCGTCCAATCAAAGGAAAGTATTTACATAAAGTTATTTATGAGAAGGAAATGTTGGCAATACTACATGCACTTAAGAAATGGCGACCCTACCTAATGGGAAGACACTTCAAGGTAAAAATGGATCATGATAATCTTAAATACTTTTTAGAACAAATATTATCTTTAGAATAATAGAAAAAATGGGTCATAAATATGTTGGGTTATGACTTTGAAATCATCTACAAAAAAGGGAAGCAAAATGTTGTTGCAGATGCACTCTCAAGAAAGGATGAGGATGTGGAAGCATTATTTTGTGCTATTTCTATTATCCAACAAGATTGGATAAACGAAGCAAGGGATGAATGGAAGAAGGATGAAGAAGTGTGCCACTCATTCAAAAGTTGCAGAAGATCCTAGTTCAAACAATATTGCCAGAACTTGAAGAGGAATGAAAAATCATATTGGAACCTGGAGCAGTCACAGAAACAAAAACCCAACAGCTACGAAATTGATCAATTTAAGAGTATCTCATCAAGTGGAAGAAATCACCCGCTGAAGATTCCGCATGGGAGGACAAGAATTTTATACAGAAGCATCAAGGACTACTCAAGCGTTGAGGACAACACTTTTTGAAGGAGAGTGTTTCTGGGAAAATTAGTGTCTTATTGAAAGACTAACCCTATAGGTTTGGAAGCTAACCTAGAAACAACAATTTAAAGAAATTCAATATATTTCCTATGAGTGACAGATAAGAAAGAGATTATGAAGACCAACCTGTAACTTTCGCTTGAATCCTCACTTGATCTCCCTCTCCTTTGACCGATCCCATAACTCCTCCCCGTACTTAACACGCTTGGAGAGTACCTGCATAGCTATAGAAACAAAGACCTGTTAAATCATAATGATCCATCACATCATAAACATCATAGAATCAAAAATATGATAAACAAATGAATGCATTTACAGTTAACACAATCAATTGGGAAAAATATTGAAGAACTTTATTGATATCAAGGACAACCCATAAGAAGTCTGATCCAATGCCGTCCTTCGAGCTTCAAGCCTTCTTCACCTCATGAATCAACAAGAACACACCAACAATGACACAATGCTCTCACCTCAATACTAAAACTAGCAGCACTTCCTTACAACTCAGAATAATTCAGCCTTCTCATCTCTTATATGGGAGATCCTTTTATAGATGATTACAAGAGGGTGAGTCATCAATGGGGATGATGAATGTCATTCCATTTGTTGAAATTAGTTCCACAAGAGAGGGGAATTGGAGATGGTTTCCTAGTTCCTTTGGTCATCCTTGTGCGAGTTCAGAGAGGCAAGTGGCATAGGGGAAGTTTTTAGAAGATTCCATGAGCAACCAACTAACAAACTGTCCCGAAATTTTTTCCATCCTCACCCATCACACTTACTAAAGGGCCTAACTGCGATGCATATCACTTAGACAGTGTAGCAGGTGAGATGCATCTCACCATAACATAGGGCTTTCAGATATGGTTCAGTTTAGGCACTTTCTGGATGATTTCTGAGATGGAACTCTTGGGAATGAAGCATTCAGATGACTAAGTTTCTTTAGGGTATAAAACAACTCTTTTAGGGGTTGATGAGCCCTAATATCATCGACATATGAGTTTGGGGTTGATGTGCCCAAATATGTATATAATAGTTGTCCCCTAAAGCATGAGGTCATAAATGTTCATGTCAGGTGAAATGCTTTATCATAAGGATCATAAGTTTTGAACTGGAAGGTGACCTACATACATTACAATACAATACATCATGATAATATGATTTTTCATGAACTAGCTGAGGGAGGCATTCCCATGCTTAGCTTTATAAATTTTCATTTCATGTACATAGATCAGAGAGTCGTCTGCAGATATGGACTTGTGATTCTATAGATATAGAGTCATAATCCATGATTAGGATGACCATATGTGTAGAGCCTTTGTACATTTGATGTTTTTGTATCCCTGAATATATCACAGCCTGGATGGATGAAACTAGATTCAAGGTCTTCAAACTTGTTCAATCTTCACTCAATGTACAAGTCAAACCATGTGAAGAGATGTTCTGAGGTTGAACATGGAAAGACATTGCCTGATTACCAACCAATGATGTGAGTTGTTAAAAGATGCAAGAGGGATCACTGATAATCATAATGATCCTCAAGGTACTACAGTACATTTCACATGGTGTGAATACATGATCCGATGTCGAACACCATGCAAAATCTTTCGGTCGAAGGCCATTGATGGCAACCTGTCAGCAGAAGAGAGAAACTTGCCATTGATGTAAACAAATTTCAAAGCACTGGAAGGGTGTTTCTAAGTCAAATTTTTGGAAAATGAGCTGATGTCAACAAGAAGTGAATCGTCGTAGGAGGGATTTGATGTATCCCACATCTACGACACAAAATGAAGAAAATGATTTTTGGAGGTGAAAATGAACTAATGACACAAGGTTCAAGAATGGTGGTCATGAAAAATGAAGGTTGGAGGTATTGCAGTCTATGAGACATTAACTGGATGACTTCTTAACTGAATGACTTCTCTACTGGATGACTTCTCTTGAACGTGTGGGCAACACTGAGATGAATTGGTAGCGTCAACCCCAAAAGATGGATGGGATGAAAGACAAATGTTATGATGACTGATGAAAAGAATAAACCAACCCAACTCAATCATGGAGATGAAGTGAAAGTGTCATGTTCAAGAGCGACTTGCTACCATAAATTCTTCAAGATTTTTCCCTTTTTTCCCCAGTCATTGTTGACTAGTACCTCTTTATTTTTGTCAAGCTTTAGGAGGATAACATATGCTTGTTATATAATTTTCCCTTCAGGCAAACCGTCTCTATTTGATGTTTTAAAGAGTCTAGTGATAGTGAAACTCGATCTCATCTAGATGGACAAGTTTGTTGCTATTATTTTAACGAGTTTAACGACAAGGATAACTCGGTCCTTTTCATGTTTAGAGAGTTTGAAAGAGACGAAAAGAAAACTATATAAGCTCTTTTTCATAAAATAATACCAGAGAGATGTCATTTCCAATACTTTAATGAGCTAGAAAAAACAAGCGCTCGACAATCTTTTCATGTTTAGAGAGTCTGATAAGAGCTTAAAGAGGACTCCACTTTGAGGAACAAGTGGTGTCCAGGATAGCAAATGGTTCCGGTGATGTGGGAACTTCTCAAAACATGTTGATTGATGTGAATAGGCTGGCTAATAAGACTACTCATTGTAGATGTTCCTCAAAAGGGTAAAACATTCAAGTGAAAGCATATGATTGACCAAGGAGATGGTGGTGATGGGATGAAAACAACCAAGGCTCATCTGATGAAAAAGGCTGATAGAATGGAAATCACGAGGGTTAAAAATGGAAATGGGTTCATTTTTACACAAGCTTGAATCATAGGGAACTATGCTTGGATTCAGTTTCATGTTTATACAAGCTTGAAACAAAAAAACTATGCTTGGATTCAGTCTCATTTTTACACAAGCTTAAAACAAAAAACTATGCTTGAGATTGGTTTACATGCCCCTAGCATGATGAAAGGGAGAGTCTCCTGTAACCAGATGGAAATTGTTGCGGTGAAGTAAGATGGTTATCGAACACCTTTTTGGCTTCGTCGAGATAGACAAAGGTGAATGGGGTGATTCCCTTCACATAACCTACAGGGAAACTTATCTTTACCACTAGGTGCATGCTCCCCAAGCTTCATTACATTCACCTAAGTAGACTACTCATGGCTATCAAGTGGATGGAATGAAGATTCTTTTACGAGATCAAGTGAAAGACTCGACTAGGATTTTACGAGATCTAATCAGAGACTCGACTTGGAACTTGGAACCTTGTTTCATTTTTAAACGAGCTTGACACAAGACAAAAAACTCTACTCAGATTCCTTGTTTCATTTTTTAACTAGCTTGACACAAGACAAGGAACTATACTCATTGGCCTGTTTCATTTTTAAACGAGGTTAACAGAGTAAAAGAACTATCCTCATGGACCTGTTTCATTTTTTAACGAGGTTGACCCAGTAAAAGAACTATCCTCGAACCCTTGTTTCATTTTTTACTGAGGTTGACACAAGACAATGAACTATCCTTGAAGACCCTTGTTTCATTTTTTAACAAGGTTGACACAAGACAAAGAACTATCCTCAGATTCAATCACAACTCATGAGAAGTCATGAAAGAGAGATCTGGTTCCATTTCTCCCAGTACATGATGTACAACATCACTAAATTGATCATCAGTTGATGTAGGTATGGAATAGGTTGCCACATAATTAACCCGTGGTGGGGATGATACCATTGGTATAAATGGACTATTTAGGGACAATGGTTGACTAGGAACTATATTTGGACTAGGAAATGAAAGCTGGTCAACAGTGACAACTTTGTCTTCATGTGGGAAATAAATCACTCAGAAGAGTGTTGAAACAATAGCTCCCATGTGATAAACATAGTCGCACCCAAGAAGTGAATTATAATCTAATGGGCCTAGGACTACCATCATGTTTAGATAGATGGTTTTCCGTCCCAAAGTAATATGTAACTGAGGGAGGATCCCTAACGATCGACTGGTTCCTCTGTTAAAGCTAAACAGATTCTGTGTAATCGGCACAAGTGGTGGCGAACCAAGCACTTGCCAAGCAGTTGAGGAAAGGATACTCACTGATGCACCTTCATCTATATTAGTGCCTGATACAATCATTTTATAAACTTGTACTATGATCTGGAATGGCACATAAGAAGGAAGGTGAGATCCTGCCAGTCGATTCCAATCAAAGGAAGTGACTAGACTACTTAGAGGGGGTACCATGGAAATGGGAGAATTAACCCCTTGAGTTATGAGAGCTAGAGGATTTTCCTCCTGTCTTGATGGAATAGGTGGATTTCCTCCAAGCTCCTTTGAATCTAAAGAAACAAAAAGAACCTGAGTGGTATGGTGTTCACTCTCTTCGGAAAAGGTACGACTTATCGAAGGTGAAATCAGGTCAACTGTTATCTTGACCTATTGATTTTGGCTGGGTATAGACTCATAGGATTCACTTTCAGAGAGAGTGGGTTCAACTGACAGTTGATTTTGGTTAGTCAATTCATCAACTAGTGAAGGACTTAGGGAAAGTTTCCTGTAACCAGATGGAAATCACTGTGGTGAAGTAGGACGGTTATCCAACACTCTTTTGGCTTCATCCAAATAGGGACAAAGGTGAATGGGGTGATTCCCTTCACATAACCTACATGAAACTTGACTTTTCCCTTCTGTCCATGAACTTTACTATCATTAGTTGATGGTATGTCACCAACATGATCTCCAGAGGTTGATGACACGAGATGATTTGAACGGGAAGATCATTGTTCTATGATCTGAGGAATATCAGGACAATTTCGAAGAAGATGGTCTCCTATACAATGGATATTGAACTTTGTGAGGCTTAATGGACGATTTCTCATTAGATTTTGCATTCAAAGCAATGATTTCTTGGCTGCCCCTCTACTGAATTTGCTTCCTCTTCTTCTTCTTCCCTTTATTCTTCTTCTTAGCCACCTGGTTACTAGTACCAATACTTTCACTAGGCAAAGAGGAAGAAGGGGAGGAAGAAACAACCGAGGAAGAAGACAAAGGGTCAACTTTAGGATCAACTAGAGGTTGATTTTGTCTAGTTCGAGGTGTACTCGATTACGGAGAAATCATGACATTTTGAACCAAAGAGGTTGAAAAAAACCATACTGGCAAGGCAATGGTAAATCCCGGAAGGGACAATGTAGGCATATATGGAGCACTAATATTTTCAAAAGAAGGAAAAGGACTAGGATTTCCATCAAAAGGAATTCCTTGATCGGTGGACTCCGGATTTGTTTCCATATGTTTCAACCTAAGATCAACTAAGGAATAGGGATGTTATTCGTGGTCAATTAACTTTAATGACACTTGGACACAAATTTTCTTTTTTAGTTTTAAAGAGTCGAGAAAAAGCTAAAGATAAATCTAATCACCTTCGATTTTTAATGAGCTTGAAAGGACAAGTGCTCAGATGATCCTTTTACTTTTAGAGAGTCGAAAAGGAATGAAAGCGACTACTTTGGAGAATCTAGACAAAAAGGTTTACCAGACCAATCGCAAAACTGCAATATACACCTTGGTGATAAATTAAAGAGAAATTACCAAGGACTCATGTATGGCAGTTAATCTTCCCAAATGTTGTGTTCAGTGCATTGCGATCGATAAGGCGGAAAACTCGATTTCCTATGGATAAAGGATTTAAGCCTATTGTGGTCTCCCAATATATACACGACGATACGGGGAGCACAAGTCCATGCTAGCACTTGTCGTATCAAAGAGGAGGAATCACCCAACGTTCAATGAAAACAATAGCCACTAGGTTTAACGACACTAGAACACGTCTCTAGCCTAGACCTCTAAATGTGTTGCGTTAGATTCTAAAGAGTTGTTAAGTTAATTGAGGTTCATTTTAAGTTGATCTTTCTTAATAGTTTTCCTTTGAAGGTTCACCACATGATGTATGTTCGCAATTCCTAAAATTCAACTATCATGATAAACAAACTTTTGATTTAGTTTGAACGATGAAAACCTTTGCTACTAAAGGATAGAGCAATTAGATCTTTGACAAAGAGCAAATAGCACATCTAATGCAATTTCCCTAGCTATTCCTATCAAGCATTCACAAACCAAAATACTAAAATGCAAATGTAATTGTTTTCAGCTCTCCTTAATGTGAATGATCTAAGAAGGAAAATTAAATGTAGCAATGACTCAAACTGTTTCACACAAAATGGAAAATTTTGACAATTTTTCTTGAAAGAGAGAAAGGAAGACTCAAACAACACTTTCAAGTTTGAAGAAATAAAAATTTTCGACACTTTGAATGAAACCAAATCAAATGCACAAAATATTTTAATTGATTAGCTATGAAGGAGGATTTTAACAACACTTCACTTTTTCGACGAAAATGGAAGACTTTACGACACTTTTTTATTATCTAAAATGACAAATTGACTATCACTACTTTTGATAAACAATTGTAAATGAAAAAAAAACACGCAAAAACATTCACCAACCCTAATCTAAATTGAGTCTGATCTAAGTGATGTAAGTTGGCTTCAATGATGAGGTATTGTTCAAATTCAACAAGCAACCAAAAAAGAATGAAAACTAGTCAAAAACCCTCAACTCCTAGATGGGAAATTGAGTTCAGTCAATCATCACACCTAGCCTATGCAGACAGTTAGATGCATCTCAATTTTCTCACTTAGGAGGTGAGATGCATATCAAGTCACAGTGGAAGATAGTGCAATGGTCTGGGAGCACTTCTAAAAATGGTTTTGGCTCAAATTTGCAGTAGTTTTTAATGGATCAAGCTTGGTTTTGATGAAAAATGATAAGAAAAGTATGATGGAATGTCCTAAGAGGTTAATGACCTACCGAAAGGGCATCTACATGTGTTTCCAAGTCAAATGTTTAATTCATAAAGTAAAGTAGAGATTGACTGAAGCAACATTTATCTACTACGCAATTGCATAACAAGAGCAGTTCGAAAGCTTCCTGGCTAGCTTCAGACTTTGTTTATAGTTTAAATAATTCAACATAAAACAAAAAATAGCAACAAACAATGATCTGTTATCCCCAGCAGAGTCACCAATTTGTTCTAGGAAAATTAGTGTCTTGTCAAACGACTAACCCTCTAGGTTTGGTAGCTAACCTAGAAACAACAGTTTAAAGCAATTCAATATCTTTCCTATGAGTGACAGATAAGAAAGAGATTATGAAGACCAACTTGTAACTTTCGCTTGAATCCTCACTTGATCTCCCTCTCCTTTGGCCGATCTCGTAACTCCTCCCTGTACTTAACACACTTGGAGAGTACCTGCACAGCTACAAAAACAAAGACCTGTCAAAGCATAATGATCCATCACATCATAAACATCATAGAATCAGAAATATGATAAACAAATGAACGCATTTATAGTTAACACAATCAATTAGGAAAAATCTTGAAGAACTTTATTGATATCAAGGAGAATTACAACCCATAAGAAGTTTGTTCCAGCGCCATCCTCCCAGCTTCAAGCCTTATTCACCTCATGAATCAACAAGAACACACCAACAATGACACACTACTCTCACCTCAATACTAAAACTAGCATCACTTCCTTACAACTCAGAATAATTCAGCTTTCTGATCTCTTAGATGGGAGATCCTTTTATAGATGATTGCAAGAGGGTGAGTCATCAATGGGGATGATGAATGTCATTCCATTTGTTGAAATTAGTTCCACAAGAGAAGGGAATTGGAGATGGTTTCCTAGTTCCTTTGGTCATCCTTGGGCGAATTCAGAGAGGCAAGTGGCACAGGAGAAGTTTCTAGAAGATTCCATGAGAAACCAACTAACAAACTGTCATAGAATTTTGTCCATCCTCGCCCATCGCACTTACTAAATGGCCTAACTACGATGCATCTCACTTAGATAGTGTAGCAGGTGAGATGCATCTCACCCTAACACAGGGCTTTCAAATATGGTTTAGTTTAGGCACTTTCTAGATGATTTCTGAGATAGAAATTTTGGGGAATGAGGCATTCAGATGACTAAGTTTCTTTAGGGTATAAAATAACTCTTTTAGGGGTTGATGAGCCCTAATATCATCGACATATGAGTTTGGGGTTGATGTTCCCAAACATGTCTATAACAGAGAGGGGCATGTTAGGTCCCTATACTACTAATGTAACCCCTTATTGTTATTAGTACAACCCACTTAGTATATTGTTGTGCTCATGTAGTCCCCATATTGTTATTATTGTGCCCCATATAAGCCCACTATTGGTATAATTGTGCCCTTACATTGTTATTGTTATGTCGGCTTTGATTATATTATGACTCATTAGACTCCTATATATAGAAAGGAGGTCTTGTCATTTGTATCATCCAAGAATTGTTCATTTATGTAACGTAAAGGAGGTCGCCCCCTCAAAGAGGATGAATTCTAAAGCGTTGATGTTTCCTTTTTATCTTTTTGTGAGTTGGTTTCATAACACAGTTACTAAGAGGGGGATTGATAAATCATGTCTTCTTTCTTTTGGGAGATAGTTCCTCATCAATTTTCACATCTATACAGTCAACAATATTGTCTAATATTTTTTTGTAGCACATGTACCCTTTGGCTTTCATTGAGTAACCTAAAAGGATTCCTTCATTTGCCCTATCATCAATTTTTCCCAATTTCTTTTCATTGTTTTTAATATAACATTTATTACCAAACACTTTGAAGTGTTTGATTGATTTAGGTTTTCCATGTCATAACTCATAGGGTGTTTTGTCATGGTTAGGACACAAATGTGCTTTATTTAGTATGTGAAATATTATACGAATAACTTCTTCCAACGTCTATGGTATGTTTCTTTCCTACATCATAGATCTAGCCATTTGTTGTACTGATCTGTTTTTCCTTTTAGCAACTCCATTTTGTGGAGGGTTGTTCGTAATGGTATGTTGTCTCTTTATTCCATGTTCATCAAAAAGATATTCAAATTCATTTGATGTAAACTCTCCTCCTTCATATAATTGTATGCAAATTATCTTACAACCTATTTGGTTCTCTACCAGTGCTTTGAAGACCTTAAATTTCTCAAATGCTTCTAAATTATCTCTCAATAAGACTACCCATGGTAATATGGAAAAATCACCAATTACTAACATGAATAGCACTCATGCCCAAGTTATTCTATTATAGAAGGTCCACAAAGGTCTTGTTGATAGTGCTGGACCCGCGAACATTCAGGGGATCACCCTGGTATGAAGTCCCAACTAGACCTCACATTGTTTGGTGTGGGAGTCTCATCTAGTATGATGGTCTGGTTGCTATTTGCCTCAACTATTGCTTGTCAACACATGAGAGTGGTTTACTTTGCCTTTGAGAAGTGAGGTTCACGTGCCTGGTGAGTCTAAGTGTCACTTGAGTCAATGGTTCTTTCACCATAGAGGGAGAGGGTGGGAGTGAGTCCCAAGTCGGTTGGGATAAGTCCCAACTCTGATAGGAACACTCAACACAACAGGACATGTGCAGCGTCTAGTGGAACAATCCACACGGATGTGATAGTCACAACACACAAGGGAATATAACACGTATAACACTCACCGGATTAGTCCGTGTGAGTACAATGGTTGTTATAGAAAGTTCTATGTGAAAGGTTTGTTTGATGTCCAAGAGAGTATTCTACATAGGCGAGACATCATTAACATCATATACAACACATTTTCATTAATATATGTGTATTACAAGTGAATTATTTCAAGTGTTAAACATGGGTTCAAGAAACATGCATTACAAGTGTTAAATATTAGTCTTACAATAGATACAATACATGTGTGAAAACGTTCTGGCCTTTTAGCTGGATTTTGAATTAAGAGAAAGTTCCAAGACACATCGTTACACCATACATCACTAATCCTGTGTGAGAGGCATTGGAGCCACTGCTTACTCCTAAAAGAAGAGATTACTTATTCTCTTGGCTATGTGGGAGGAGTTGAGGTGGAAAAGTCCTTTGCATGTACAAATGAGGGGGTATTTATAGCCAAGGGTGAAACTAACCCTTGTGGTTGTTTGACTACCCTCATGACTGTTTGACTTCCATGAATTTTCAACTTTACATGACTCTTTGTACAACAAGTGGGTCTCTTGGACTTCCATATTACATCACATTGATTTGAAAACATGGCCCACAGTGGAGATGTGGACAACATGACTCATGACATGATTCGGCATGACAGTGCTAGTACATTCATTTTGTTGTTGGAGTGTATGTCAAGCTACGGTGTTGCTGGGTGATGGATGTAATCATGGTGTATCACAACTTCACCTCTGCATGGCAAAGTGTGCGAAATCTTTGATGGTCGTATTTTCACTTGATGTTACTTTGGCATGTTACTCCTTGCTTGTGTGTTAGAAGGCTTGATAGGCTCACATGTTCGCAAAAGGTGCACGTTCATCCATTCATCTATCTGTGAGCACATCTTGCATGTTTTCTCATCCATCCATCTATGAACACATCTTTGCATCATCATCTGTTTGCAAGCACATCCCTTCACATGCATCGGTCATTCATCCATTGGTGAACCTGTCCTTCTGCATGTGCTCCCTTTGTTCATCCCCTTCATTGTCACGCCATTTTTTTTGGTGTACCTGTACTTGTAGTCACTCATGATGAGATGACATCAAATCAAAAAACCTCCTAGTCTACCATGACACATGGTCATTTCGGATGCAGGTGACCGGGAGAGGCAATAAGGTTGTGAGGCGGGATGATGGCTCTGGGCACTGCTGATGAAAATTGTGCAAGAGTAACTGTGTGATGAAGATGGGAAATCTGAGTTGACAACGATTGCCCACGAGGTCTAGCTTGGCTAGAAGGAAAAAATGCACAAATTTTGGGAGGGATAGTCTGAGATGCAGGAAGGTAAGGTATACAAAATATGCACATTTTTTGGAATGAGCAAGCAACACGGGCTGGAAGGAAAAATTTGGGAAATTTTGTGGAGGAACAAGCTAGGCTTCTTGGAGGATCAACAACCAGGAATTGCACATTTTTTTGGAGGAACTGGCCAGAAGCCTGGCAGCCAAAACTTCGCAATTCCCAGAGGGAACTGGAAGTTGGTTGTTGGTTCACTGGTAACAAAAATTGTGCAATTCCCAAGGGGAATAGACAGTTAGCTGCTGGGAGCTTGGCAACAGAAACTATGCAATTCCTGGAGGGAACTGGAAGTCTGTTACTACAAGTTGCTGGCAAGGGATAATGCACCGAGGTTAGGAGGTCAGCTTGCTAATCATCTCTGTGCAATTTTTGAGTTGAGTGGACTGTTGGGCAGCAAAAGGCTTGCTCATGAAAACTACGCAATTTCCTGGATGAGCAGGTTGTCGACTATCGGGAGGACTGACTGGGAAAATTGCACAATTTTCTGAGGGAGACAGGAACGGGCACTTGGTGTCTGTCCGGCCTACCTGCTCAATTTCCTTAGTCAGAAAAGTGGGCAAAGTTAGCAGCCTCTACACAATTTTTGAGGGGAGTCAACCCTGGCGTGGTTGCCAAGTATGACTCTTTGGATGGCCAACATGAAATTTTATTGGATTGCTTGTGATCATCGCAACTTGGAAAGACTTTCTTGGTGCTTCTGTGTTGTTCTGGGTGATAGTCGATCGAGTCAATGGGGGGGGGGGGGTGACGGTTCTGCTGTTAGAGGGGAGTCTAGTCATTACAACTTCAACAAAATGACTAAATGTTTGAATGATCAAATGATGCATAAGTGATAATGCAAACACACACTCACATGACTCGACGATGAGACGACTCAAATATCCAGACACACATGTTCAACATGATTGATCGATGGTGCAAGTGACAAGCGCGACACTCGTGATTGATCGTTGATTGAACGTGATGACGCTTGCACGACAGTGAATGTGACAACAACATGCAAGACTTAGTGAAATGAAAAAGCAAGGCGAATGCTAAGATTCACACGAGTTCATGGAGTGAACCCAAGTGTGTGAAGTCATCAAGTGAAACTCTCAAGGGAGGCTCCGAAATTAGGTGTAGGCCAAAATTTTGGAGGGTGGTTGTCACTGCTACAACACTTGGCGACACACTGGTAGAACTGTAGCTTCTTTGTTTTGGTTCATTGCTAGCATAAGGCTTTTTTCTTTTGAGGACTATTGAATCATTGTGTGGGTTACCTCGGCTTCCCCACTTACCCCATGGACATACATGGTTCACCTTTTGCCAACTCAATCAAACAAAATCAAAATTTCAGCTTGATCACAGTGTTTTGAATTCAGGAAGGGTAGTTTAGCTCACGAGTTGAAGATTTTCAAAGTATAAGTTTTCATCTTTGGGGTTTCTCCACTACTAGCAGGCTTAGACAATACCCCAAAAGAGTCATGGAGGAACACACACATTTATCCACTACCAGCGATCTTGGTCAGTACCCCAGTGGAGTTGCATGCTTCACCTCTCTGCATAGGAAGCCTTTCTCTTCTTTCGTATTTTTATTTTTTAAAGAGGATTGTGCATTAGAACTTATTTATTTCGGGGTGCAAGATGGATCCTGACTTATTGAGAGTGGAAGAGGTTTCCCTTTAGAGAAGCATGTAATACCTCTGACATAGGTTTATTCATTTAGATTTTCCCCTTCTTCATTTCTACTAGTTGGCTAAGCTTGAACACACAGAGCAGAAAACTGAGTACAAGGATGGGGTTTCCCAATGTGGACACAGGTTCATGGTTGGACCAAAAATTCCCTTGTAGATGGTTCGTATTTTCCGTCAAGACTTCGTCGGCCGAAGGTTGTAAGCAAGCACAGAGAAGACAGACACACGATTGGATAAGTGCTGCAGTGTCACAAGTCTCTTCCTATCTCAGCCACATAATCTATTCAAAATCCAGAACGTAGTAGTTAGAAACACTTATTTAGAAAAAAATAGTAATATATCAAGAAAGAAAAATGAATGTAAACAAAAATAGCAAGAAAAACAAACAAAACAAAGCAGAAGTAGAAGTAAAAGCGAAAGCAATGCGAGTAAAAAAACACACAAGCAAGCAAACAAACAAACATGCAAAGCAAGAAAGCAAACAAGCATGCAAGCAAGCAAACTAAAAGCAAACACTACTCCTACTCCTAACTAACAGTGCATGGGTTTGATCACGTGAAGTTATATTTCCAAATCCACTGGCACATTGGTTGACCCATGTTGGTGAAGGCTTGATCCTCAAGCAACCCAGTTGTGCGAACCAACAAATGTGAAAGACACAACAATGAAAACAGACCCATTGCAAGCTTACAAGCATCCACAAAAAAAAAAAAAAAGAGTGAAAGTGCATGACATGTACTTTGTAGACTTTCCATGGTGCTATGCTACACTACGTGTAGATGTTGAGTGTAGGCATTCCCTTGACTATGATATCCGAGCAAACGTGAGAAAGGTAGACCGCTTACGTTGCACAAGTGTTCTTGCTGTGTAAGATTCCTCCAATGCAAGAGTGATGGGATCATGTAGTTCAAGTGGAGGAAGTAAAATATGAGTCTTAGATTGATCTTGAGTGCCTACAGATGAGTGATGAATAGCCTCAAGTGTTTGGCAATTTCCTAATCAGAAGTGAAACCAACCTTGATAGTGAGGGCCTAATATAACCATCAGCTTAGGCTGAAGTTCCTTTACAGTCCATGGGGTTTTGACTTTGTTGACAGATGGATCTTCGTAGACCGGCGGCTTAGATGGATTAAAAGCGAGTGAATCAACATCATGATTGGATGATGAGGTGAAGAGATCACAACAACCAAGATCAAAAAGTTTAGGATGTTGGTTGGCATCCTCATGGTTTGATGAATCACATAGAGGGGTAGATGAGAAGGAAGGATGTTCACCCTCTGTATTTCCAGAAGGAGCAGATGAAATATCAAGTGGATTTTCAATGAATGATTGGTCCCCTCCATTGTTGGATGATGGGATGACATACAGTGTGCCCTGCGAAAGATCAACATTGGGTGCATCTGTGGACGGAGGTACACATGAAAAATCAGGGATGGTAGGATAAAAAAGCATGCCAGGAAAAAATGGAGGAGGAACAGACAAACATGGATGGTCCCCTGGTGTCGATGGATGTTCAAGCTCCCCTTCATGCTCTTCATGAATGCTAGCACATGTTGGTTTTGCAACACCAACTCCGTCGATAGATCGATCCTCATTCAAACATGTGTAGAGTCTAGAATGGAAGAACACAAGGCAATGTCATTCGGAGGATGATCAGAATATGAAGATTGAGGTTGAGGTAAAAAATACATGTGATGAGGTATGGGACTCACAACCAAGTCTAAGTGAAAATCGGAAGGGGCAATGTAGGGAGAACATGACAGTTCAACAAATGTGTGTTCATGCTCTCACAAATAATTTTGCGATGGTGGAGTTGTTTGATAGGAGGACAACGGACAGTCACTTGTGACAGCGACCGAGTCCATCTGTGATTGCGCAACTCCATCACTAAAGAATGCTAAGCAGGGTTTGAGCTTGAAATTATTCTTGGGATGAGAATATTTCTTAAGACAGTACTCGAATCGGTCCCAAAGATAGAAAAATTTCATCTGGCTCTTTGGAGCTTGAAACTACAAATCATGGAAGTGCTGCCAAAAATCCATTGGTGATTCATGCAAAGCTTTCCATTGTTGTTGCAGTTTTTGGTCAAGATGTTTTGGATCAAAATGAAAAGTGTCTTCAATGAGATCACATAAGTGCTCAAGTGAGTGCACACTATCAGCCTATAGGTTGCACAACCATCGATGTGGAGATTCACGAAGTGTGTATGCAAGCAGCAAGTTGGCCTGTTCATCAGAACATCCATCTTCCTCATGAAGAATGGAAAGAAAGTCATGTAAGAACTCAGGCCAGGCCACTTCACCTTCACCATCATACATGTAAGTGGACAAGTGATAAAAAAACTCCCTCGTGATGGTGACATCTTCATGTTTTGAAAAACATCACGGAGAGAGAAGAGTGCAAGAACCCATGATAGATATGAAAAGGTGCTAAATAGGATGAGAGGACACAACTTGTCATCTAACCCTCCTTCTAGCACTAGAAATGTTGATGGTGCTAGACCCACAAAAATTCAGGGGATCACCCTAATATGAAGTCCCAACTAGACCTCACAATGTTTGGTGTGGGAGTCTCATCCAGTACGATGGCTCGATTACCATTATCTTAAGGATTTGCCTGAACTCTTGATTGTTAGCACAGTAGAGTGGTATTATTTGTCTTCGAGAAGTGAGGTTCACGTGCATGGTGAGTGTAAGTGTCACTTGAATCAATGGTTCTTTCACCGTAGAGGGAGAGGCTGGGAGTGAGTCCCAAGTCGATTGGGAGAAGTCCCAACTCTGCTACATACACACAACACAACAAGACATGCACAACTTATAACGAACAGTCCACACGGATGTGGCAGTCACAACACACAAGGGAAGATAACATGTATAATACTCAGTGTTTTAGTCTGCGCAAGTACAATGGTTGCTATATAAAGTTCTATGTGAAAGGCATATCTGATGTCCAGGAGAGTAGTCTACATGGGCAAGAGAACATTAACAACATATATAACACATTTTCATTAACATATGTGTATTACAACAAGTGATTTGTTCAAGTGTCAAACACGAGTTTAAGAAACATGCATTACAAGTGTTAAAGATTAGTCTTACAACAGATAAAATACATGTGTGAAGACGTGTTGGCCTGTTAGCAGGATTTTGAATTAAGCGAAAGTTCCAAGACACATCGTTACACCATACATCACTAACCTCGTGTGAGGGGTGTTGGAGCCATTGCTTACTCCTTAAAGAAAATATTACAGACTCTCTTGGTTATGTGGGAGGAGCTGAGGTGAAAAAGTCCTTTGCATGTACAAATGAGGGGGTATTTATAGCCAAGGGTGAGACTGACCCTTGTGGTTATTTGACTACCCTCATGACACATTGTTACACCATACATCACTAACTCCGTGTGAGGGGTGTTGGAGCCACTTCTTACTCCTTAAAAAAAATATTACACACTCTCTTGGTTATGTGGGAGGAGTTGAGGTGAAAAAGTCCTTTGCATGTACAAATGAGGGGGTATTTATAGCCAAGGGTGAAACTGACCCTTGTGGTTGTTTGACTACCCTCATGACTGTTTGACTTCCATGACTTTTCAACTTTACATGACTCTTTGTACAAAAAGTGGGTCTCTTGGATTTCCACGTTACATCATATTGATTTGATAACATGGCCCACAATGGAGATGTGAAAAACATGACTCATGACATGACTCGACATGACAATGCTGGTACATTCATGTTGTTACTGGAATGCATGTTGAGCTGCAGTGCTGTTGGGTGATCGATGTCTTTATGGTGTATCACAGCTTCACCTCTACATGGCAAAGTGTGCAGAGTCTTCAATGGTCGTTGGTTCGCTTCAGGCTACTTTGGTACGTTTTTCCTTGCTTGTGTATTGGAAGGCTTGACAGGATTATCATTTTGTGAAAGGTGCATGTTCATTCGTTTGTCCTTCCATGAGAACATCTTGCATTTTTTCTCATTCATCCATTCGTGAGCACATCTTTTCATGATCATTCATTCGCGAGCACATCTCTTTGCATGCATCGTTTGTTCATTCGTTGGTGAAAATGTCCTTCTGTGTGTGCTCCCTTCGTTCATCCCATTCGTCCTCGTGCCATGTTTGTTGGTGTACCTGTACCTTCAGTCACTCATGACGAGACACCATCAAATCCCAAAACCTTCTAGTATAACATGACACATGGTCATTTCGGATGCAGGTGATTGGGAGAGGTAGCAAGGTTGCGAGGTAGGATGATGGCTCTGGGCACTATTGATGAAAAATTTGCAAGAATCATTGTTTGATGAAGATGGACAATTTTAGTTGACAACAATTGTCCGCGTGGTCTAGCTCGGCTAGAAGGAAAAATGTGCAAATTTTGGGAGGGATAGTCTAGGATGCAAGAAGGAAAGGTAGACAAAATCTGTGCATTTTCCAGAACGAGCGAGTAGCAAGGGATGCAATGAAAAATTTATGCAATTTTTTGGAGGCACAGGCCGAGCTGCATGGAGGATCAGCAAGTAGGAATTGCGTAATTTTTTGCAGGAATTGACCAGGAGCTTGGCAGCAAAAACTGTGCAATTCCCAAAGGGAACTAGCAGTTGGCCGCTAGGTCACTGGCAATAGAAACTATGCAACTCCCAAGGCGAACATGCAGTCAACAGCTGGGAGCTTGCTAGTAGAAAATGCACAATTACTGGAGGGAACTAGTAGTTTGCTGCTAGGATCTGCTGGCGAGGGAAACTTCATTGAGGCTGGGAGGTTGGCCTACTGATAGTCTCTACACAATTTATGAGCTGAGCATACTGCTGGGCAGTAGAAGGAATGCTCATGAAAACTGTGCAATTTCCTGGATGAGAAACTGGTTGACTTTCGGGTGGACTGACTGGGAAAAATGAGCAATTTTTAGGGAGATAGGGATGGGTATTTGGTGTTTTTCTGGCTTGTCTGCACAATTTTCTTAGTCAGCAGAGCAGGCAAGGTCACCAACCTTTGTACAATTTTTGAGGGGAGTTAGCCCCAGTGTGAATACAAGGTCTGACTCTCCGGGTGGCCAACATGAAAGTTGATTAGATGGCTTGTGATCAACGCAACTTGGAAAAAATTGCTTGGTGCTTCTGCATTGTTCTAGGTGACAATTGATCGAGTTGATGATGGGGTGATGGTCTGGCTGCCACAAGGGAGTCCAGTCATAAGAACTTGAGCAAAATGACTAGGTGTGTGAACGATCAAAAGATGCATAGGTGATAATGCAAACACACACTCACATGACTCGACGACGAGACGACTCAAGTATCCAGACACACATGTTCAACATGACTGATCGATTGTGAAAGCGACAAGCGTGGCACTCGTGATTGATCATTAATCGACCATGACGATGCTTGCATGACAGTGAATGTGACTTCATGTGTGAGTGCGACAAATGCTTTCATAGCGAACATAAAAAGTACACGTGAAGCGAAGACTTTGAGCATAAACAGAATATGGTCACAAGCATGACTTTGATATCAACATGCAAGACTTAGTGAAATGAACAAAGAAGGTGAATGCTAAGACTCACACGAGTTCATGGAGTGAACTCGAGTGTGTGCAGTCATTAAGTGAAACTCTCAAGGGAGGCTCTGAAATTGGGTGCAAGCCAAAATTTTGGAGGGTGGTTGTAGCTGCTACAACATGACCATGTTTACTAGTTCAAGGGGCATGTTGGTTGATAGTTACCCTTTAGTCTTGAAAGGAACACAATCTTATTTCCCCATTTAACGTGATTTGCAAATAAAATTTTGTGGCTTGGTAATTTTGGGAAGGTTTTTTAATGCTCCCTTTTTGTTAGGTCTGGTGATATGATCAAATTTTAGATGCCCTAGTCCTCAATGCCACAACCAATGCTCATATTGTTTTCCCAAATGACACTCTTCACTTTCTTCCTTTAGAACATATACATTAGTTTTTGTTCAAATTCCCTTGGCCAATATCTTTCCTTTTGTAGTAGACTTTATTTCACATTATTTTTCCCTAAATATTACATCATATCCTTTGTCACAGATCTAGCTCAGACTCAACGTTCAAAAATGCAACAAGAAATTCTCAATTTGATTTTGCCTTGATTAAATTGAGAAAATTGAATTTCCACATCAACAAACAACTTGGATGAAGTTAAATTGTGTGACGTGGATTTTGTTACCAAGTTTACTTAGTAAATTTGAGTTGGAGGAGTTATATTTCAGTTAAGCATGTGTGATTGTTAATTTGTAGCAATCAAAGTTAGCTATCTAGAGTTGTTTTTATTTAAACTAGTTCCAATTGTTGGAGGAACTAGTGGAAGGTCAGTTGTGCAGTGGGACTTCAGTCAAACTCAATTGTCATCCAATTAATTGATTAATCAGCCAAAACTAGCTAGTGCATGCAGAGAATTCAAGTTCCCCAATTGTGGTGTAGATTCCAAGGCAGTGTAACATCATCTGTAGACTAGTCTTGAGTGTACAAGTGTTGCATGCATGAAAATGATCGACCTTGGGAATTGCGCAATCAATTTTGGAGCAATCCCTAAATAATAGGGGCATAATTTCTTAAGGAATTGCGCAAGGAAATAAGGGCTCAAGCAGAGGTAGAAATTGACTAAGTCTGGGTTAGAGCTTCTCAGTGAGAAGAGAGACAAGTTACACACTTGCAAGTTGTTTTTAGTTGAGAAAAGAAATTGTAATGCATCTTTATTCATCATATTAATGCAAGCAAACATTGGGGTTTTTTAGCACATTGCTTTCCCTATGAAAAACATTGTGTGCATGTGTGTTATTTCTTATTGCATGTCTAAAATCTTTGTTCTAAATTGAGAATTACTTTCTGTGGAGTAGTAGAGTAGGTTTGTGTCTTGTGGTTTTGATTAAAATTTCACGAGCAATTGAAAATGTACCCCATAAATTCTACACTCAACAAGTTATGTTTCAATCCATCCACAAAGAACACATCTCATTCCTTTCCTCTACCATTATTTAAGCTTATTTTACCTTTTCCCATTATTTTCCTTGTTGCATCATTGCTAAAGGTGACATTTCTATATTTATTTTCATTTAGAGACAAGAACTTGATCTTCTCTCTAGTCATATGCCTAGAGAAACCAATTTACACATACCATTGATTGTTTTGGTTTTGAGCATAAAGAACAATACCACACTTACTGGCTTTCTTCTCTTCCTTTTTCTTTGTTTTGTACTTTATGTCTGCTCCCTTTATAATTGTGGGCCTATATCCTAGGGAAGGAAACAATTACCCACACTAATCACAATCCATTCAAATTATTGCAAACGCAAACAAAGCTTGTTATAACAAAAGATCGCACAAGATTATTGATTGCATGGATGTGAAAATTGATGAGGCACTATCTCCCAAAAGCAAGAAAATAGGATTTATCAATTGCCCTCTCAGTAATTATCAAGTTTCCAACACATGATTTATGGTTTTTTTGGCATGTGGTATTAGTAATCCATGGTATTGACCCATGGCATTGTAACAAAGCCTAATTACAAGTTAAGAATCTCCATGCTAAAGAACCTTTGGCCTGTTGTGATAAAGCTCAAGGAGTAGACTGCCCCACTCTTGTGGAGTCTCAGATCTTGCTAAGACATAAATTCTTGGTATATTTGGCTTATGGGTTGTTGGATATACTCTTGGTGTTATAATTGTAACCACTAGGTTTCAACTTTGGCCTAGCCCAAATTACTCCAATGAGTTACCTATTCACCATGGTTTTAGAGAAAAGGGAAAAAATAAGTGGGGGTGAATGTCCATGGTTAAGAATATTGTTACATTACATGCCTTTTTAAATGTATACATGTTTAGCTCATATATTAAGTGATTTTTATAATAAATTAATTAGCGATCATTGTGATATGAAGTATTGTGTAAACTAAGGGATCCAAGGTTCAAATCTATTAGAGTATATCGGTCTATGGAGTGGACATCAGATCATATGCCCTAAATATATAATGGTAGTGGATGAAATCGACCTCAGGTCGTAGAAGTATGAAACCGACCCAACTATTGATTCCTCTAGTTATAGATATATCTATATCATATATATATAATATATAGATATATATATATATATAATATATATATATTATATATATATATATATATATATAATATATATATATATATATATATATATATTTAGTTAATTTTTTTTTAAATTTGAACCTCAGACAACAAGGCGTGAATTCATTACAAGGATATACTTATTGTGAGCTCAACATGTCATCTTTGAGAGTTGAACCCAGGTGGGAGGATAACAACATTTCTCCCAACATCAAACTACATCCAATTAGTGATACAAGTATGCAATTTTGTTTGATTTCTTAATCACTAACCTTTTTTCCTCAAAAAAGAGAAAACAAATAGGCTTTTATATTAATAATAGAATGCTTACATATGACATAATATTCATAAAATACCAATAATACAAAATAAATCATATGTTCTAGATTTTTTAAATCTGTCCTTGAATAAGTCTAACAAAAATATACATATAAAAAAAGTGTGACATTTACTAAATATGGAAACCTGAAGATCCACATCAATATGTTGAACTTATGTGAATAGGATTTTCCTAATCCTTTGAAATGTGTCATTAAAATAACAAGAGTAGTTGATATCCCCCATTTGATATCTATGCCCTATCTATCAGAGAGCATTATCAATACCATTGTGTTCCATGTATATATGAGAAAACATCACCACACTGAAATGAAGGACTTTTTATTTGCCCATTCAATAACAAATTTTGGATCCCCATATACATCCAATGTCTCATTAGATAACCATTTTTCACAATATAAAACTCCGCAAATAGCAATGATCTCAGCCCATGTGTTTGTACCTGAGCTGTTTCTCCATCAAGAATGATAAAATTGACCTAGTTTTATGATAATGTAAGCCCCACTTCCGCATATATTTTGATTTTCAACCCTGTAAAAAAACCCACAGGATATCTACTCCATATTTTCACTTGTTGAATACATCTCAATGTTCCCGTATATGCCACATGCCTAATCTCATTAAAATATGCATATATATTTATGTAAATTTTGTTGATGTCTAGTTGAATATTTCCAAAAAATCATTTCATTTCTACTCCAAATGCCCCAAAATATATAAAAATGAAGATTTATAAATTCTTCTAATCCTAACTTCCAATCCTTCAAACATGCTTCTACTAACGTTCTATTCCAATTAATATGTATGCTTAAGGTGTTTAACACTTCAATTCAAATGGAGACCACATAAGGAAACTTGGGAAAAAAGTGAGAAACAACCTCATTTTTAGCCTTACACATTACACATCTACTCAGACTTATGAATTCTCTCCTGCATAAATTGTCACATGTTAATGTCTTATTTTGCTAGACTAGCCACCAAAAACATTTGAGCTTTAGGGTAAAGCTCCATTTCCATATTTTATTGAACCACCATCTTCCTTCATATCACTAGTTCACTAATGTAATATACCTGTAGGCCTCCTTAATAGTGATTTATTCCTAATCTTCTTTACATTTCCATGTGTTAATGTCATCCTTTTCCATCAAAGTGATTCCAACTAGGTATAAATTGATCACATACATATCCCATATCTCTACTAATTCTCTATATAAACCCAAATCTTGAGAACATATCTAAGTAGGATATTGAAAACTAGGGTCATACGCAACCTGCATCTAATTTAAAGAATATATTTGCTTATTATGAATCTATCTTGTGAGAGAGTATGGTAATGTATAAATATTAGAGAAACCTATAATACAGTCCAAGCCTGTCTCCACCAAAGTTCCCCATCCAATCTCACACCTCAGGTTTCCTATCAACCAATGTTTGACTTTCATAAAATTGTTCCATATATATGAGATTGAGTAAGGAACTTGTGCCCCATATTTTATCCACTCCACAATTGACTTCTTTCATATATATTTTCCCCTTATAATCATTTTCCAAATGCATGTTCCATATAATACATGCCACAACCTACTCACTACCAAATTCCATCCAAATTTCTTAATGTTCTTTAAACCCCAACCTCCATCCTCTTTCCTCATAAAAATTTCCTACAACTAAACTAGGTGTATCTTATTTACATGTTTGGAACCCAACCAAATAAATTTTGAGATTATGGAGTTAATTTTCTTAATTATATTTTTGGGCATCAAATAAAGGTGCATTCAACACACAATAATATTATGCAAAATTGACTAAACTAAAATCAACCTGTTATCACTTGGATATTTATTTTGAAGTATGAAGAAAGAAAAACCAAAGGTAACCATAAACCACTTTTGGAGATCAGGACCTAGCCTTCCTGATGCTTAGAGAGGGCTCTCTCTTTATAATTTAACTTTGTTTTCAATAAGATGATTTTAGGCTAGTTATTTAACTTTGTTTTCATTAAGATGATTTTAGGCTAGTTATTTCTTGCACTTGGGTTTTGTTTTGAAAATTTGGTGGTGGGATCACTTTACTTAGATGGATAGAGGTTTGGCTTATACCATTTGGCTATGGAGTCATATGTCTGACAAACAAGACTGGATTCAGTTCTAAAAACAATGTCTACGGGGCAAGATAGATGAGTTAATGCAGATCTCAAAGGCTAAATGATGAATGGCTTCAAATCAAATCTAGGGAGAAATTAAGGATTCCCTAGGCTGGACTTTGGAAGGAATGAAAGAAGTCAACTAGGATAGGAGAGCAATTAAGGGTTCTCAAATCCGGGTATTGGAGGAAAACATGTAAATGACTAACTATGCAAAACAAAGTTTAATTAAACAAATTCTGAGTGATATTTCCAGTTAATTCATTTAGATTTTAGAACACATTTAAGATTATGAAAACACATAAGAAAGGTAACAAAATCACACAAAGAAAGTACTTCACTACCAATGGCTCATCTCATGAATCCTTTAGCGAAATGCTTTTATTACTTGCTCCAGTCTATTGACTTGAAAATGGTACAATCACCCCTAGGTACAAGATCAAAATAACTCTACAAATGTAAAATAATCCACCCTAATACTTCGAATTTTTGAAGTATTTATACAAAAGGAATTACAAAATATCAGAAACTGCCTTTAGAACTAATCTAGGAAAAAATGAATATCTTCTTGGAAGAAGATAGAGACAACTATTGAACTGCTGCTTTCTGTCCCTGTTATTAAGGTTCTGCTGGCCTCTAACACTGCTGACCTATCAATATCCTTTTACCCCACTGTTTCACTTTACAAGAGATTTATAATTTACTGTCCTTTTACTATAGTAAATCATTGAGTTTTTCCCATCTTTCTTCATCTGGTAATTGGATATTGATCATTTTTTTGTATATCTCATCTGCCCCTGTATATTTGGCAACAATGGGCTTATTAATAAACAAGTGTTTTACCTCATGCTGGAGGTAAAACAAGTTTTCAAATGTTTGGTACAAGACTTTTCCTGTTGGCATGCCCTTCATAGATGAAGTGATCACATGTTCCTTGGCCACTTCCCTGATCTTGTTGTTGGAATCTGCATGTGTCATTAACTTGTTATTTATAACTAAGGGATTAGGTAATCTCTTTTCCTTCAACAACTCAAACTTAGCCATGAACCTGTCAATGAATAGCTGCATGTTCTAACACTTATCTTCTAGATTCAACATCAAATTTCTCTTGGTGTGGACTCTTCAACTTCCAAAATTGTACCTGCCCTATTAGGTATCTCAAGCTCTTGCAGTTCATATTTATTCTTGGAGTTGAGGAAGTGGATGATTCTTGTTTCTTCCTCTGGCATATCTCCAAGTTTTGTTTTGACCCTTTCAATGGCTTCCGTTGCCTGCTTAATCAAATCAATCTGCTAAAAAATGACCTGGATAGATGGCCAAATATCATTGACAAAGTCAATGATATTGGCCCATAGTTTCTCTTTAACGTTTCCTATTGGTTAAGTCAAGGTCAATTATTTTTCCAGGCTCTTTATCCTCTCATTCATCCTTGCAGTGTTTTGTTGTTCTTCCTTATGCATGATCTAGGAAAGTTTGCAATATGTCTCAAGGCTTCTGAATTTCTCTTTCAATTTGTTCATCTCGTTGGTTTGAATGGACACTTTTTCCATTGCTTCGGCTAGCCTGTTGACTTATTCACTTGTGGAGGCCATGGTTGTTGATCTTGTTGCTGATGTAGTCGAAGTTGATGGTAGAAATGCAGTGGCCATTGGACTAGTGGGAGCTAATGCTGCTGCCAGAGTGGAAGGTAAAGATGTGGTCACTGTTGGAATGACAGTTGGAAGAGCACTATCAATACTAGCTTGTTTGAGCTGAATCAAGCTATCTAGTTCCTTTTCCATCTCCTTCAACTGGTCATTGAGTTGCAACACCAAGTCCATTATCTCCTCATGATTTGTCTAGCTTTCTAGGACTTCCTTTGTTTGTGGGCGCTGTAACTGAGGTAGCTTTAGCTCTTTCTTGAGGGCTACAATATCCTCATTCTTCTTCTTGATTAACTGTTAAATAGCCTTGATTTCCTTTGGGTCATGGCCAAGTTCAATAACCAGGCCCTCCAAGGACTTTATCCTAGTTTCTTTGATGTTGGAGGAGGCCTTTTCTAGTTTGTATTGGGCTATGACATTTTCCAATGAATCTTTCAATTTGAATGCTGCCATGGCCTTTGTTGTGAGGGTAAAGTAGATCATTTCTCCAGCATGCTTGTGAAATTCAATCTGATCAATGGGATGAACATCCCTGGCCAAGACCTCAAAATTTGTCTTCTTGTAGTTTGCTGAGGTTTTAGGTTGTTGTACAGTGGGCTGTAGGAATGACACCTGCATTTTTCCTTCTTTGATGTCAAAGGCTGACATCAATTTGTTCTAGTTTGGTGGTGTCATCTTCAGGTACTTGGCATATGTGTCTTCCTTCAGCTTTCGTTCCTGATTTTTATTTCCTTAAATCTTTCTTTGATATCTATTTCCTTGTCAGTTGGGCTGACAAAGGAAGACACCTCCACACTCTTTTGTCTCTGTATGATCTGTGTGTTAGAAGTAGATGGCTATTGTGTTTCTGTTGATGCAACTGTCTCTGTTGTCTGTTTACTTCCCTGCCCCATTGCCTTAGTGTCAATTATTTCTTTTGATGTAATGTTTTCCTCCTGTTCAGACACAGGATTCAATTTGGGCCCTTTTTTAAGCTTGAACTTCTCATCAGTGTTTTCCATGGTAGAACTTGATGGTTCTTCCATGTTTCTCTTAGAATTCTTATCCTCATTTACATGGGTCTGAATGACAGGAGGGATGTTCATTGGCTCTCCCAACTCTGGAACCTGCAAGAAAGAGCTCTGGTCAAATTGTTTCTCTAAATCAATCATGGTGTTCTCCACATCCACAACTGTGTTGTCCATGTCAATTAATGTATTCTCTACCCATTTTGGCTTATTAGCATACTGTTTAATGTCAGGCCTTGGGTAGTGGATGTAAGGTCCCAGCTTGACCTTTTATCTGAGCTTGTTTATAACCCCATGAGGGTCATAATGCTAGATGGAAGTATTCCCAAATTCCATTTTCTAGAGCATCTTATTAGCCTTAGGTCCAACCTCTCTGGTGTTGCAGATGAATGGGACAATTTGGCTTTTTATCTTAAATTGTGTATTCTTCCTAGCAGCTAGGAAGTTGACCTCATCTATAATTATGATTTGCTTGAAGTATTCAAGGGAAAATATCCTCATAGGGAGGTATTTAGGCAATTTGTAGGGGGCTAGCTCATAACCATAGATCCTAATTTCTGTGTGATTCTGGTAGAGGTACCTGTCTCCCACCTTGCTATTCTTGGCTAGTTGTAGTACTCTTTTCATTTCCGGGCTAATTCTAGGCTAAATCCTAGAAGTCAACATGTTCATGACTGGGTATACAAAAGTGTCTATGAAGTCTTTGTATGAGGTGGAAAAATTGTGGACCAAGGGTGTTCAGAAGATGAATGATCTTTCCTTTCCCTTGGTATCCAATTTCTGGATCTTCAAAGGGAATTTATCTATCTGGTAATAGAGGAACATATGAAACAACACTGAAGAGTATTTGACTTTCAGTGGGAAGTTTAGTGAGTTGTTCACACATTTTGTCTGCAATGAACTGGGCATAATCATACAAAATGGCAGGAGGCTTGCCTGGAGTGAAAATAGACAAGAAGTCAATGAAGACCTCATCCACAAACTCATCTAATGTGCATCCTAGGATGCATGAAATCATGGTGATTATTATTCGGCCAGTCTCTGAAAAAATAGTGGCAACATAGGGTGGAATGTCTTTAGGAGTATGGCACTCCTCAATGATGAAATTATGAAATATTTATTTGATCTTGTCTGGGCCCAGTGTGATGTATAGGTCCAACAGGTGTCCAATGGACAAAAGAGTCATATTAGGATTAGGATAGATTTGCATCATCTGGTTGATGGATTCAGCTGTAATGGTGAATAATATCTCATGGTTTGGTGCCTCAATAACCCTATGGCTTGGAACGTAACGAGCATGACAAAAATGGACTATATCTGGGAATGGATGGAATTATGGGAATGTATACTTGGGTAGATTGGATTCCCAAAGGTTTATATCATCAACACGGTTAAGGAACTTACCCTTGGCCCAACAGTGGATTCTCAGAAGGTGGCGTGGGGTGTTGTATCTTTGATTTTGAAGTCTCTATCTGCCAGGGCCAAGTGGTCAATGTATAAATGAGGGGTTGTCACTGGTTTGACATCTAGAGAGGTCTAGGTAGCCATTTCTGTAATAAAATGCAGAAATTTGGGTTATATGGCTATGGGAGTGAGGTTTTAACAATTCAGTAACTAGGGTAGGGTATTAGCAGTTTGTAGGTAGGGGTGTTGGTATTTCTAGGAATGGAAAACTCTCAATTTAAATGGAAATTAAGTAAATTCATTCACTTATTTCATGAATTCACTGTACTTTTTAAATGAGGGTGCAATTCTTGGTGTTCCTCTTAAATACCTGGAATTTTACGGTGTCTGCAGAGGCTTCTGTGGCTTTGAGGTGTGCAGTGATGGCTTTTTGGAAGGTTCTGACAGTTGGTAGCCGGTCATAGGAGGTCTGAGGATGCTAGTGTGCTTCGGAGGCTTCAGTAGTGCAAATAGGCGAAAAAGGCCAAAAATGGGCTCTGAGGGATTTTAACCGCGAACGGTTGAAATCGGTGGGTGAATATTATGAACAATGGATGGTTTTTGCATTGGACAGGGAGGTGGTTTTGGAGGCCATCACATTGCTTTTGGCAGGTGGGTGGTATTTCCTTTAGGGAACGTGATCTATGCCAAAGGCTGGCATGTAGCAAAATGGACCCGAGCAAAACCACCCATATCGCGTGCTCTCGGGCCGGTAAAGGTTAGGCATTGAGTGTGCGTGATATGGGTGAGGACCGTTAGACCTGGGGGTGGATGATCCAATGGCTGTCGCATGGAAAAGTTGCATGGTTGGTGTTTGGTCAATTTAGTGATGTCTAAATTGCAACTTTTAAATGTCAACCCGGGGCTCGTAAGCTGATGAAGTGAGGTGTACTGTATGTACTTAGGCAACTGTTTCTTAAGCTTTTTTGTTTTTAACTTTTTAAGTTTGTTTTCAAGTAT